>LNAC01000119.1:382771-553600 GCA_002007465.1 Ailurus styani
CGCCCACTAATGGGTATATTAGATTAGACAGATTTAGAACTATTACATATTCCTGGTGAAAAATCTGTTTATCACTGTGAAACATCTTTCTGGTATCTGTTGGTATTCTTTATCTTGAATTCTACTTTGTCTGATTTGATTTTAATAAATTCCAGCCTTCCTATGATTAGTTCACATGGTGTATCCTTTTCCTTTTATGTTAAATGTTTTGTATTTTCTGTGTCTCTGTGTCCGTGAGTGCTTTTGTAAGTAACAGAGTTTGTCCTTCTCTTTTGTACCACCTCATAAAACTTCCTTTTAATCTATCCATTTATTTTTTTTATTTCTTAAAGATTTTATTTATTTATTTGACAGAAACAAAGAGAGAGGGAACACAAGCAGGGGCTGAGGGAGAGGGAGCAGCAGGCTTCCTGCTGAGCAGGGAGCCCCATGCTCAGCTAGATCCCAGGACTCTGGGATCATGACCTGAGCCACCCAGGTGCCCCTATCCATTTCCACTTAATGTAATCATTGTAGTTAAATCTACAACCTCACTATTTGATTTCTTTTACCCTGTTTAGTCTTTCCCACTTTTTACCTCCCTCCTTCTTCCTTTGGGAGTAACAGAATTTGTCTCTCATCTCTTTAATTTTTTTTTAAAGATTTTATTTATTTATTTGACAGAGAGAGATTACAAGTAGGCAGAGAGGCAGGCAGAGAGAGAGAAGGAAGCAGGCTCCCCGCTGAGCAGAGAGCCCAATGTGGGGCTCGAACCCAGGACCCTGAGATCATGACCTGAGTCGAAAGCAGAGGCTTGAACCCACTGAGCCACCCAGGCGCCCCACATCTCTTCAGTTTTTTAAACTATACTTCTTGGGATTCTTTTTCGGTTTCTGGGTTTTTGTTTTTGTTGTAGTAGGTACTTTATTCACCAAGCCACCTATTTCTGTAAATAGTTATATTACAACCTAGCCATACTTACTTGCTAAGTCTCTTACATATTGTCTATGGCTACTTTCATGCTATAGTGACAAAGCTGAGTAATTATAACACAGGCTGACTACCCCCAAAATCCTAAAATATTTATTGTCTGCCATTTCAAGGAAAAGTTTGCAAACCTCTGCTCTAAAACCACTTTAATAAAAATATAATGTAAGCCACATATGTAATTTTAAAGAAACAGATAAAGTTTACTTTAATAATATACTCTAGTTAAACCAATATCCAAAATGTTATAATTGTAATAAAAACTGAGACATTTTACATCCTTTTTTTTATTGTAAGTCTTCAAAATCTGGTGTGTTTTACACTACAGCACACCTTAATTCAGATTAGCCATATTCCAAGTGTTCAAGTCATAAGTGGTCAGTGGCTACTATATTAGCATAGCTCTAGAAATTACAGTATACATCATAAACTTATCATACCACAATCTACCTTAATGTACCACTTCATATATAATGTAAGAACCTTGTGAAAACACATTTCCATTATCCCCCCATTCTTTTTGCTATCATTGTCATACATTTTGTTTTTACAAAATTAATATGTAGTCAATTCCATAATGCAGTTACTATTGTGCTTTTAAAAAGTTTTATTTCAAATTAAAGGAAGAAGAAAACTCTTAAATATCCCCATATTTACTGTTGTCAAACCTTCCAGATTTGAGTTTACAGTTGGTTCATTTCCCTTCCTCCTAGAAAAATTCCTTTAGGGGCACCTGGGTGGCTCGGTTAAGTGTGCAGCTCTTGGTTTCAGCTCAGGTCATGATCTCAGGGTCCTGAGATCAAGCCATGTGTCAGACTCCCCACTCACTGGGGAATCTGCTTGTTTCCCTCTCTCTTTGACCCTCCTCCCATTTGTGCTCTTTCTCCCTTTCCCTCTAAAATAAATATATAAAAATCTTAAAAAAAAAAAAAAAGTTTGGTTAACATTTAATGTAGTGTAGGTTTCCTGGAGACTAATTCTCTCACTTCTCATCTGTCTGAAATTATCTTTATTTCACCTTTACTTTTTTTTTTTTGATGTGGGGAGAGGGGAAACTATATTTTACTTCCGAATTTACTAACATTTTAAAGTAACCTCAACACTCAGAAATTGCAAAAATAATAGAGAGCTCCCATGTACCCTTCACCCAGCTTCCCCAGTGACCATCTTATAACCATAGTATAATTTCCAAAACCAGGAACATTGGTATATTACTATAAAATACCTTATTTGGTCATCAGTTTTTACATGCATTTGTGTGTATGTTTCTATGAAATTGCATCACATGTATAGAGTAAACACCACAATTACTCTACAGAACTCTTCTAGAAAGAAATTCCTTTGCAAAGAAACTTCTGTATATTGCTTTATTAGGGACGCCTTCCCCCTTATCCTAACTCCTGGAAAGCGTTGATTTGTTCTGCATTACTATAACTGATATCTTGGGCATGTTGTAAAAAATCAGATTTTAAACTATGTAACTTTTTGAGATGGGCTTTATTTCATTCACCATAATGCTCTAAAGATCCATCTGAGTTTTGCATGTATTAGTAGTTTAGTTCACTCCTTTGTATTAATAAGTAGTATTCTAAAGTATGGATGTAATGTTGAAGAACACGTGAGTTTCCAGTTTTCACCTTTCACCATTTAGTATGATGTTAGCTATAGACTTTTGGTAGGTGTTCTTTATCAAGTTCATAAAGCTCACTTGCATTTCTAGTGTATTAAAGTTATCGTGAATGGGTATAGAATTTTATCAAGTAGTTTTCTGTATCAATAATATGATCATGATTTTTCAGCTTTATACTGTCACCATGATGGATGACATTGATTAGTGTTTGTATCAAGACACTGAACTACTCTTACACAAACCCCACCAGGTCATGGTGTATTATTTTTTTTCCTTTGTTGCTGGATTCAATTTGCTAGTATTTTGTTGAGAACTTGTATATCTGTTAATGAGGACTATTGGTATATAGTTTTCTTTTTATTCTATGTCTTTTTCTGGTTTTGGTATCATGGCAGTGCTGACCTCATAAAATGAGAAGTCTCCCTTCTGATTTCTGGAAGAGAATGAGTAGAATTGGTGTTTTCTTTCTCTCTCTCTCTTTTTTTTTCGGGGGGGGGAGGAGGTGTTCCTTTTTAAAATTTTTGAGAATTCTCCAGTAAAATCATCTGTGCCTAGAGATTTTTCCTTTTTAACTATGAATTCAATATCAAGAGTGGTCAAACTTCTCTGCAAAAAGCCAGATAGTTAAATATTTAGGTTTTACAGGTCACATGGTCTCTGTTACAACTATTCAACTGCATTGTAGTACAAAAGCATCGTACACAATACATAAATGAGAATAGCTGAATACCAACAAAATTTTATGGCACTGAAGTTTGAAAGCCACAAAATATTTTTTTGAAACATTTAAATATGTCAAATTCATTCTTAGTTGGTAGCTCTACAAAAATAGGTGGTGGGCTGGGTTTGACTGTGGACCACAGTTTACCAACCCCTCATCTGTTTCATCTTGAATTAGTTTTGATTATTTGTGGTTTTCTAAGAATTGGTCCATTTCATCTAAGCAGTCATATTTTTATGTGTAGAAATGTTCATAGTATTCTTTTATTTAAATCCTATAAATGAGTCTGGGGTCTATAGAAGTGTTTCTTTCTAGATATTGGGAGTTTGTGAAGTTTATTGTTTTTCAAAGAATGAGTTTATTCCGCTTTTTCTATTGTCAATTTCACCAATTTCTGCTCTTTCTGTTATGGATTTATTTTCTTTTCCTAGTTTTTTGAGATGGAAACAAGTCTAAAATTGAGACTTCTCTTTTTTCTAGGTATTTAATATTATAGATTTCACTTTTAGCACTGTGTTAGATATATTCCAAATGTTTTGATATATTTTCATTTACTTCAATATGTTTTTATCTTGGGTCTCTGATCTTTCAGAAGAATGTTTTTATATTTTATTTGAGAGAGAAAATGAGCGGGGAGAGGGACAGAGAAAGGGAGAAGCAGGCTTCCCACTCAGCAGGGGCTCAACCACAGGACCCTGGGATCATGACCTGAGCTGAAGGCAGACACTTAACCAGCTGAGCCACCCAGGTGTCCCAGAAAAATGTTTTTAAATTTTCAAGTGTCTGTGGAGCTTGATTCTTGGTTTAGTTTCTTTCTCTAGTTTGTTTTTACCAATGCAAGTATTTAATGCTATAAATGTCCTGTTAAGTCCTGATTTAACTACATCCCATAAATCCTCATGTATTTTTTAATTTTGTACTTTTTCATGAGACTTCTTTTGATGCCTTGGCTATTAGAGGAGTTAATTTCTAAGTGTTTGAAGATTTTCTTTCCATTTTCTGTTATTAACTTCTAATTTATATTATTGTCTGAGAATATACTTTGTATAATTTTGTTTTAAATCTGTTAAGGTTTTTGTTTTGTTTTTTGTTTTGTTTTTAAAGATTTTATTTATTTGAGAGAGAGAGAGAGAGATCACAAGTAGGCAGAGAGGCAGGCAGAGAGAGAGGAAGAAGCAAGCTCCCCTCTGAACAGGGAGCCTGATGCAGGGCTCAATCCCAGGACCCTGAGATCATGACCTGAGCTGAAGGCAGAAGCTTTAACCTCCTGAGCCACCCAGAGGCCCCTGTTAAGGTTTATTTTATGATGCAGGGTATGGTCTGTCTTGCTGAATGTTCCAATGGCAATTGAACATGCATTCTACTGTTTAGAGGTGGAGTTCTCTATAAATATCAGGTCCCATTGGTTTCTGGAGTCAGTTTTTTCTATAGCTTAGCTAGATAATCTCTCTTGTAGTCTGTTAATTGCCTAGAACAGGGTTTTCTACTTAGAAGGATGTGGGGTTACTGCCTTTTCTTAATTCATGGCAATGATTCATCAATAGGGCTCCTCTCCACAGTGTTTGAGGCCAGTGAGAAATAGAGGGTTGCTGCTTTTTGCTGATGTTTGCTTAATGCAGGATGGGAATGGTCCTTAGGGCTCTACTGCACAATCTCCACAGTGCCTACTGGGGATGAAGTTGAGGCACTGCTTTTGCTTGTGTTAGTGCAGGGGGAAAAAAAAAAAGGCTCTGCCCCCCAGTCTCCACAGTATCTGGTAGGGAGGGAGAAGTGCCACCTCAATCATTCAGGCTGGAAATGGTTGACAGGGCTCTGTCTCATAAATAACCCCCATGGGAGAGGATATGCTTTGTTAGTGTGGGGATGGTCTTGATGATAAGGCTCTGCTTTAGTCGCCTCAGTCTTTGGTGGGGAGAGGTGGGTGTGCTCCCTGGTTAGCACAGGGTGGCGATACATGACAGGACTCTAGCCCCCAGTTCCCACACCACCTCGTGGGAAGTATACAGCTTCTTTCATGGTGTTCATCTAGAGTATAGCAGGTATAGTCAAAGTGTTCTGAACTGTACACTTGCCCTCTGGCTGATCCATTGTTTAAAGATAGCAGGCTTTTCTTGGACCTTTTTGGTCTGTGCATATTGCTGTTTCAAACTGTAGACCACATTATAGCCCAGGTTGGGATAAATAGGCATTAAAAAGGAAAGGGGCTGGAGTGAGACTTTGTGGCTGGGTTCTTCCTTGTGTCCTAAGGTCCATTTTATGTGTTCCTGCCTTCTATTCTACAACTTTCAGAAAGTTCTGTTAGTTGCTTTTGTCTAAAACATTTTAGTAGTAATTAGAAGAAGGAATAAAGTTGAATGTACTTACTGTCTTGTCTGGAATTAGATTCCCCTCCCCTTCACTGTGAAGGGTTGACTGGATATGGGATTTTTCATTCTGAACTTAAAGATGCTCTTTCCTGTCATCTTGTATGCTTTTTCTAATAAGTTAGCAGTTATTCTTATCATTGACATTCTTACGTGTGTCTCTTCTGGCTGCTTTTAATATTTCCTTTTTATCTTTGGTTTTCTAGAGATGGTTGTCATTAGGTTTTCTGCTTTGGGTTCATCAAGCTTTTTTTAATCTGTGGTTTGATAATTGTCATCAACCTGGAAAAGCTTCAGCTCTGATTTGTTTCATGCCCTTAATCCCTCTTCTTCTGAGATCCAAATACAAGCAAGTTAGAATTCTTTACCTTTTCTCACAGACCTTTTGAGGCTGGTTTTTCAAATTAGTCTTGCCGTGCTTCAGTCTGATCCTTTGCCTGGCCTCTAGTTATTAAACCTAACCAGTGGATTTTTAATTTCACGTATTGTATTTTTCCATTCTGGAAGCATTTTATATTTCCCATTTCTCTGCTGAGTCTCCCAATCTGCTCACTAATTATGTTTAACTTTTCATTTAAGTCCTTGATCATATTTATGTAGAGGTTTTATTGTCCTTGTTTGATAATTTTATCATCTGGGTCACATCTATTTCTCTTTTCACATTTTCCTGTTCCCCATGTGTAGTAAAGTTTTATTATATGCTGCATATTGTGGATGCTAGTCAGTTCTTGAAACTCCACATTTTATTGTATTCTTTTAGAGAATACTGCCTTTTGTCCTAGGAGGTAGTTAATTTATTGGTGGTTCAACTTGATGAGTCATGTCCTGACTTCTGTGTAGGCCTTTTTGACCTGACCTAAGGTAAATATCATCTGAAATTGTAGCCTAAGATCTGAGTTGTTTTCCTTTCTTCAATTTTCTATGCCTGGTAAGCTGCTTCATATATTTTGTCCAACTCTATTATATTCATTTCATGGGCTTTCACAACAGGAGAAGAGGTTGGATGCCCATTACTCATGGTGTTGGTACTTTTCATATCTCTAATTGACTCTGATATGCATTCAAGGCTAGTTACTTACTCAGAATTTAAGGTTTCTCAGCAGCATCACTGTGGACATATTGAGCTGGGTTAAGTCCTGTACACTAGCACAAAACTGTCACAGGTTGAGAAACATTCCACTAGCAGAGTAGATTACTGCATACCTTAAGCCCCTGCTACTACTTAAAGTGTGCTTTGCCAACCAGCTGCACTGGCATTACCTGGAGCTTCTTAGAAACACAGACTCTAAGGTCTCATGTCAGACCTTCTGAATGAGATCTGCATTTTAACAAGATCCCAAAATGATTTGTATGCTTTTTCTAATGTTTGAAAAACTATGCCATAGATCAGACTTTTTCTTAGAGTCAGATTGTAAGTACTTTAGGTTTACAGCCTAATCTTTGTCAGAACAATTCAACTCCACCACTGCAATATAAAAGCAGCCATAGACAATACATAAACAAATGAACATGGCTGTGTTCATCTTTATTCACAAAACAGGCAGCTTGCAACATTTTTACAACCCATGCCACAGATTCTTTCCCAAGCAGATCACTCGGTAAGCTGAAGACAACTGGTGGTTAAATCCTTAGATGAGTGCTTTCCCATCTGATACTAGTTGTTGTCGTTTACAGAGAGATTGGGTACATGGGTTATATAGTAGACAATTCTATCTTGAAATTTTAGTAGCTTGGCTTCTATTCTTACCTAAATGAGGTATCATCCATTTCCACATGTAAGTTACATATAAATGCTACTTAAGTTAGCTTACCAGTGGTCTCAACCTTTAAAAATTCACAAAGAAGAAGAGATAATGCCATCAAATTGTGTAAGAACAATGCTTTAAGGGTACACAGGAGTAATTATTCACATATTTTGCCTTTAGCAAATAAAGCTGACAAAACTTTTTTTTTTTTAAAGTAGGCTCCATGCCCACGTGAGGCTTTAACATGATCCTGAGATCAAGAGTCATATGCTCTACCCTGGGCCAGCCAGGTGCCTCTAAAGCTGACAAAATTTTAGGAAAATTGTGATAATGTGCCTTTATTAGCTCTCAGGCAGTAAAGAGTAATTTAAAGTTAGTTACTTGACTCTCCATAGTTTCTTCTAGGTAGAAGAGCTAAAGTGCCTTTAAGACATCTATTTTGTTTTACATATCTTATGTAGAAGTTACTTCTTACCTTCTAAAACTCTGTATCCTGAAAGTGACTTTTGTGGGGTAAAAAAGGCTCTTTGAAGAATGGCTGTTTAGAGGTCAAGAAGGTAGCTATCGTGAAGAATGACAGTACTACATCAGATGAAGATTGAACTATTTTGTCTTGTTTCTAAATTTCTTCTCTTCCAAGTTACTTGATAAATGGTACAAGGAAAGAGCAGGCCAGGACACCAAAGTAAAACAGAAACAGAACAACCTGCAACAAGCTGAAAACAGGAAACTGATTCTTGGAGCTTTGGCCAACAGGAATGATGTTAAAAAACATTTAAGAAATTCCTGGAACTTGCATGTATCAGTATCTGTTCAGTCTATAGTGGTTGGTCTGTTCCTGGAGCAAAGAGACATGCCACAGTATCCACCCTGGGGCAGTTTTCTCGGGTTAGAAATAGCCCCTTCCCTTACCCAGGATGTGCCATGTATATTGGGGAAAGGGTGCTCTGTCATGATAAATGTTGGGAATCACTGTATTATTTTTAGATCTATTTAATTTTTTATTGTGGTAGAAAGCACATAATATGAAACTTACCTCAACCGTATGGCTTAGTAGTGCCAAGTACATTCACACTTGTACAACAGATCTCCAGAACTTTACATCTTACAAAATTGAAACTCTAGACCCACTAAATACCAACTAGCCTACACTTTGGCAACTACCTTTTTACTTTGGTATTTTGGCTACTTTAAATATTTTGTATTAGTGGAATTATGTCCTTTTGTGACTGGTTTATGTTGCCCTGCATAATGTCCTCAAGGTTCATCCATACTGTAGCATGCGGCAGGATTTCCTTTAAGGCTGCGTGGTGCTCCATTATGTTTATACCACTCTTAACTTATCCATTCATCGACCAACAGAGATTTGGGTTGTTTCTCCCTCTTGGCTACTATAAATAATGCTATGATGGGTGTACAAATATCTCTGCAAGAAACTTAATTGAATTCTTTTGAATATATACCCAGAAGTAGGATTGCTGGATCATATGGTAATTCGACTTTTAATGTTTTGAGGAACTGCTATACTGTGTCCCATAATGACTGCACCATTTTCAGTTCTACCAAGAGTACACAAAGGTTCCAGTCTATCTTCACCATTTGTTATTTTCTCTTTTGATAATGGCCATCCCCAAAAGGGGTAAGATGGTATCTCACTCTGGTTTTGATTTGCATTTCTCTTACAATCTGTGATGCTGAGCATCTTTTCATATGCTTTTAGAGAATTGTCTATTCAAGTTTTCTTTACATATTCTGACTAGAGTCCTTTATCAGATAAACGATTTGCAGAATTTGCACCCAATCTGTGACTTGTAATTTTTTTTAAATGATGTCCTTTGAATTTAACATATGAGAACTCTTTACCTAACCCTAGGACACAAAGATTTTGTTTTTTTCCTAAAGTTTTTAGATTCTAGCTATTATATTTATCTCTAGGTCTACAATTTTTGTATAAAATGAGGTAGGGGTCTATTTTTATCTTTCTGCAAGGATGTCCAGTTGTCTCTGCATCTTCGTCGAAGACTATCTGTCCCCACGGAATGGCCTTGGTACATTAGTTGGAAACCAGTTGCTCATATATGTGAGTTTATGCCAGGACCATACAGTCTTGATTTCTCGAGCTTTGTGGTCAGTTTTGAAATGGAGAAGTGTTGTCTTTCAACTCTGTTCTTCATCAAGGTTGTTTTAGCTATTGTCAGTCCTTTGCATTTCCAAAGCCTGCTAGGATTTTGACTGAGATTGTGTTCACTCCTATAGATCAGTTTAGGGGAAAATTGGTTGGGTTTTTTTGCTAGATAGTAATTGACCTATGCAATCATAGTTCCTGGCTGGAGTTGCTAAGACCTGAGTTCACATATACTAGGTCCTTGCCATGGTGTCAGCTGCTGATTCTTCCTAGGAGATAGCCGCCTTATGGAATTCCACAAATACCTGATTTTTCTGAATTTACTCATTATGAAGATATCCTCCTTCCTATTTCCACAGGTAGACAGTTTGATCCTACTTGCCGTATAGTGTGTTCCAAGTCCCTACCAAAGTACAAGGTTAATGTTTATCTTCATGACTCTGGCAACATCTCTTGATAAATTTTGTTGTGTGCTTCTAGGCTTTCCAGCTCAACATTGTATTATTTGTAGAGCCTGCTTATTTCCTTTTTGGTTAGAAGACTACAGTGAGCATCTTTTCTTGGATCAACTTTCAGGACAAATAAGGATTTTAACCAGATTCTTCTCAAGGTCTGTTATTGGAGGACATCATTTTCTGGAGCCTGGGCAGGAGACTGCTGACAGACTGCTCTGAGGCCATGCAGCACTGCCCCACCATCTTGTTCGCTGCCTTGGCTCCCTTGATGACCAAAAAGCTTTCTATCTTACCCATCTAGGATTAAGCCCCAGTTTTTTATCTTGCCAAGAAAATTTAGTTTTCATATTTCATATTTTTAGAGGATAAATTACTTATGAGACAGCCGATTTCCTGATTTAAAAGGACCAATCAGTTTAACTAGATTTCAGTTGGTTAATGTTATAAGTACTTTGTAAACTCTTATAATGAAGATCTAGGACCTAAACCTTCCAGGAGAAATATACAAAAATTTGTTCTTTTTGGGTAACGTGTTTTACTTAGTATTCTTACAGAATACAAAAAAATACTAGGATAACTCAAACCTAACACAATGTACATATTTTTCTATAGGAAAGCACAAGGAGAAGACTGAAGTACTGTAAGTCTCAAGAGATTCTGAATGAAATAAAAAATTCTCCACAACAATCCAGCAGTATACAATTCCCAAATTCATTTTATGAACCCTATCAAGATTCTACCAGTCCAGATATATTCAATAATTTGAGATCTTCATCTTGGTATACATATACTTCTACAACTGGTATGGCGGTCACAGACTTAACTCTTAGTGAAGAGATGAAGGCAGACATGTATTACTATGGCTTCATCATTCTTTTTCTTTTGACTTTAGTATGTCTTGCTTTATATTTTCTATGAAGATATCAAATAAAATCCTTTTGATAATTTTTAAAGTTGCCAGTTCTTCACAGAAATGTTACATTCTTATTTCAGGACTTCCTTCCAGACATTTTCAAGGTAATTGGCTTGTAAAAAGAGGATACATTTTAACACAGTAAGTTTGTGGTCGTTCTAAAATTAAGACTGCTTTATGCTAGAAAATGGGTGTAATAACAGTTTAGAAAATACTGTTTTTGGTCAAAGGAGCAATTTAAAAATGTTATTGATAGGGACAATTTTACTTTTTTTAATACATAGAATAACAGAAGTAACAAAATATTTTAGATAGGTATGTATATAATAGCTTGTGTTTCAGAACATGTTACTACAAGCTAGGCACATTTTATGAAATGTGATTAATGGTTTTCTTACCTTGCTACAATATGGGCATTCACCAAATATGATGTTAAAACTCTGTCTGCTAGTCAGGAGTCCTCTCAACCACTGAAGATTTTAAAAAGAGAAGATAAAGGGAGCAGTGTCAGCATGATTACAAATTACAGATACTGCAAGTATCATTTCCTTTAAATACATATATTTTTATTCCCAAAGAAAGATTTACCTTGTTAATTTTAACAAAAAGTAAGGGCAACCTTTCCTGAGCCAACACCAAACAAGAAGAGACCAGCATGGATTTCCAGGTTTATACCACTGGTTTACAGCCAAATTATGGGCCCCTTTATGTACTTTCTCAACCCCAAAAGACACAAAAATAATGCACACAAGTCCATGGGGTTCATAGACCCCACCTAAAATCATTAATTACAAAGTAAGAACTCCTTCTGTAAAAGATACCATAGGCTCTTGAATATTTAGGTCTTAATTCTGGTCTTAATCACCAATAGGGGGTTAATTTCTCAATCCATTAATTAGAAGCATGAGGCAATCCATTTTTAAAAATTAAATGAATTTTCATTATTACAAAAGAAAGCACATGTTCCCTTAAGAATCTCTCTATAATTAGACTTGGTATTTTACGGTTTTATATAAGGTAAATTGACATCTCTAAGTTCTCCTATTGTTAAACTGCAGATAACACCAATTGCTATCTCTAAGCACAAAAATGGTAGATGATATTAAGATGGAAAGCACTATACAACTGGAAAGTGTTCTATATATACATGCATATATAGTTAAGTCAACTGTGCACTAAGATGAATGCCATAGAGATCAAGTGACTACACAGAATGAAAGCAGACTTCACATATAGAAAATAGTAAATAAAATGTCACTGAGCATGCTATGACATATTTAGATCATAAAATACATTCTTCTCAATATCAAAAGATTACTACATTTATTCTATACTTAAGTCTACTCTGAAAAGTAATAGATACTCAGTAGTGCTACTTCCCTTTTACCTTATTGCCACCACTACTCCCACTTGGAGGAGTCTACAGAGTTTGCATTGGGTTACAGGAGATATTAAACAGTCCAAGGTACCATTGATTTGTTATCAATAAGCAGTCCATGAATATATTCTGGATACATTTTTCTCCCTTCTTGGGATACTTTAGGACATTTCTTCAGTTACTAGTAACCAGGATGAAGAAATGAAAGCACATGGGCATCTGGAAAGGAACTGGTAAAGGGGCCAATGGCAAAAGAGATCACCATTCACTAAACAGATTTTAGATTCTGTATATTTCAAATATGCATACTTCCTATGTCATGGTAGCCAAAAAAAGTCTTGCCAAAGTTTTTATTTTAGCTCTACCTCATATAAGCAGACTTGATGGAAAGGCTGTCCACACTGGGAGTTATCACACACTTGATCAGGAATGGCACCATCAAGTTGATAGGCATAACAAATCCCACAATCCATAGAAAAATCCTTCAAAAGAAAATAAATATTTAAAACATACAAGAGTGAATAATATGGTGTTAGATAAATATTAACTTTTTATAAAGTTTTTATAAAGGTAGCTATATCACTATATTACAGAAAATATAGTTATATCACTATTTAACACCTTAGAAAAACTATTGGTAAGAAGAGTGCTTCCTTTTTCATCCAGTAAGTAATGCACGTACATATACTCAAAACAGAGTCTATTTTGGGCTTAGGTAATTTTTCTATGTTATACATTGATATAATGCAACTGTAGTATATAAAGAGAAGAACTGACATTTGATTACTAAGTTTCAAAATTCTGTAACTAAAGGAGTAAGACAAAAATATCCCTACCACTCTAACAGTCTACAACCTCAGCCGCTTAATCAAAAATCAATTCTAAGTTTATTATTTTTGCTACATAGTAATATCTATTCATTTTTAAAAACTGTACTTCCACCTTTCACAAATAACATCTAGCTAATTAAAACTTTATTTCAATCATCCATAAGTAGATAGTAAAAGAATATCCAAACATCTCATTAGCTACTTTGGACCTTTCCCCCTATTTTTAATAATAAAGATGTCTGTCATTAATCACTTTATTGCTACGAAGACCATGAAAAAAAGTATACTTAAACCACTAATCAAAGGTTAACAAATTCTTTGATGCTACTGTTGCTTGCAATTCAGAAGTCTGTTATAATATTCTTCCAGCTCCCTCCCTTTCAGCCTCATTTTTCTCTGGTGTCTAAAAGAAGAACATTTAACTTTCATTATGCTATGCTGTTTGGAATATCAAAGCACTGATAAAACTTACAGATTTTTCCAGGTTAGCACGAGCTGGAAAATCTATTTCTAAAACATCTTTCAAGTTTTGTAACAGACTATTTTCTGGATCCCTGAAAGCATGAAAAAAAAATTTATTGTCAAATTTGCAAAATAGAAAAATAACAATTGTATTGCAGAGATACCTACCACAAATGTATGTTGCTGCTCAGCTTAATTCCCAGAGGTTTTACCACTTCAGATGTTAAAAAAAAAAAAAAGGTTTAATAATTTAGCATCTGCTGCTTTCACTTTGTAAGGCATTTAGCACAGAATTTTCTTTTACTCAGAAAGAATTGGGATATGACAGTGTCTTAGTTTTGGGGGTACAACAATGATTTGGTATATGTATTTATTGCAATACACTCACTACAAAGGTTAGTTAACATCCATCATCACTTGTAGTTACAATTTTTTTTTATGAGAATTTCTTAGATCTTTCTTAGCAACTTACAAATATAAATATTTTTAAATACAGAATTTGTAATTAATTAGCTGGAAAATCTAAATCATTCTTTCAACACCACAAAAGTACATAGTTGAGAATGATTACCAATATATTAATATTTCAGAATATCTTAACAGTGCGAGATAAGAATTTTATGACTCTTAAAAACGTTGAAATATGAGATCTCATACCATGGTCTGCTCCAAGAAAGCAGCACTCAGGAAGCATACTAGGATGCCTGGGGTCAACATCTATATTTATTGAAGCATTATTTCCTAGAATAAAAGAATATTAAAGTTTATAGAAGTAGAAAAGTTCATCAAACAAAAAATAAAGGGGTATCTATCTGGGTACTTACTGTACCAAAGGAAATATTAGCCAATGTTTTATAGTTTTTTAAATAAGTATATTAGTATTTTATAGTCTAAAATAAATTTTGAAATTATGATTATGACTAAGGATTTGGGGATCCATCCAGAGTTTCAAAATACATAGTCAATCCACTAAGTTACTATAATTTATATTAGAATTCTGGTCAGAATTCTATTATACTTTAAAAATGATCCATAGAACGATATTTTTTAATCTTGTGATTTCTTTTAATGTTAAAGATCTTTATCTAAATGACTTCCATGACTTACTTGAAAAGCAGAATTATGGTCAAAAATTAAAAGACCAGAAATACAATAAATGGTAAAAACAAACATGTTTATGACTTTTTATGAAATTTTATCAAAACATTTTCCAACAATAATCACTTTCAATGTAAATAGACTAAATTCTCCAATCTAATGACACAGGGTTTCAGAATGGATTAAAAAAAAAACCCATCTATATACTGGCTACAAGAGACTCATTTTATACCTAAAGACAGTGACAGACTGAAAGGGAGGGTATGGATACCCATATCACACAAATAGGTATCCAAAGAAAGATGGAGTGGCCACACTTACGTTGGACACAAACGACTTTAATTTAAATTCAATCAATATACAGTGTTTTACTAGTTTCAGAGGTATAGTTTAGTAATTCATCAGTTGCATTTAACACCCAGTGCTCTTTACACCAAGTGCCTTCCTTAATGCCCATCACCCAATTATCCCATCCCTTCACCCACCTCCCCTCCAGCAACCCTTAGTTTTTCCTATGATTAAGAGTCTTACAGTTTGTCTCCCTCTCTGATTTCATCTTATTTTTCTCTCCTTTCCTCTATGATCATGTTTTGTTTTTTAAATTCCACATGAGTGAAATCATGATAGTTGTCTTTCTCTGACTGACATATTTCACTTAGCGTAATACCCTCTAATTCCATCCACGAAGCTGCAAATGGTAAGATTTCATTTTTGATGGCTGAGTAGTATTCCACTGTTTATATATATAACCACATCTTCCTTATCCATTCATCTGTTGATGGACACATCTGGATTCTTTCCATATTTTGGCTATTGTGGACACCACTGCTATAAACACTGGGGTACAAGTGTCCCTTCAAATCACTATTTATCCTTTGGATAAATACCTAGTAGTGCAATTGCTGGGTCATAGGAAAACTATTTTTAACTATGGACAAACTAGACTTTAAAACAAAACTGTAACAAGAGTTGAAAAGGGGCACTATATCATAATAAAGGGTACAATCTAACAAGAACATCTAACAGTTGTAAATATTTATGCACCCAAAGTAGAAGCACCCAAATATATAAAACAATAACAAAGGAATTAATTAATAATAACACATAATAGTAGGGGAATTTACCACCCTACTTACATCAATGGACAGATAATCTCAACAGAAGATCAACAAGGAAACAATAACTGTGAATGACACATTGGACCAGATGGACTTAACAGAAATATTCCAAATATTCCATCCTAAAACAGAATACACATTCTTTTCAAGTGCACATGGACCATTCTACAGAATAGATCACAAAACAGGCCTCAACAAATACAAAAAGACTGAAACCACTCTTCTTTTTTAGTCAATGCAATGAAACTTAGTCAACCCACCTAAAAAAGTTGGGAAGACCACAAGTAAATGGAGGTTAAACAACATGCTACTAAACAATGAATGGGGTCAACCAGGAAATAAAGGAAGAAATTTAAAAATACGTGGAAACAAATGAAAATGAAAACAGTCCAAAACCTTGGGGATGCAACAAAAGTGGTCCTAACACAGAAGTATGTAATAGCAGTACAGGGCTACCTCAGGAAGCAAGAAAAATCTCCAACGACCTAACCTTAAACCTAAAGGAGCTAGAAAAATAACAATAAATGAAAGCCTAAAGCCAGCAGAATGAAGGAAATAATAAAGATTAAGACAAATCAATGATACAGAAACTAAAAAAAAAAAAATAGAACACATCAATGAAACCAGGTGCTGATTCTTTGAGAAAATTAATAAACCTCTAGCCAAACTTATCAAAAAGAAAACAGAAAGGACCCAGTTAAATAAAATCACAAAACAAAGAGGAGACAAAGAAATACAAACAATTACAAGAAAATATTATGGGGCGCCTGGGTGGTTCAGTTGGTTAAGCAACTGCCTTCAGCTCAGGTCATGATCCCGGAGTCCCGGGATCGAGTCCCACACTGGGCTCCCAGCTCCATGGGGAGTCTATTTCTCCCTCTGACCTTCTCCTCACTCTCTCTCTCAAATAAATAGATAAAATCTTTTTAAAAAATTATGAAAAATTGGGCGCCTGGGTGGCTCAGTGGGTTAAAGCCTCTGCTTTCGGCTCAGGTCATGATCTCAGGGTCCTGGGATCGAGGCCCGCATCGGGCTCCCTGCTCAGCGGGGAGCCTGCTTCCCCCTCTCTCTCTGCCTGACTCTCTGCCTCCTTGTGATCTCTCTCCCGCTGTGAAATAAATAAATAAAGTCTTTAAAAAAAAAAATTATGAAAAATTATATGCAAACAAATTGGGACAACCTGGAAGAAATGGATAAATTCCTAAAAACACATAAATTACCCAACTGGCTCAGGAAGAATAGAAAACTTGTACAGATTGATAACTAGCAAAGAAACTGAATCAGTAATCCAAAAACCCCCAAGAAACAAGAGTCCACAGCGAAATAGCTTCACAGGTGAATTCTAGCCACAGCAATCAGACAACAAAAAGAAATAAGTCATCCAAATCACCAACGAAGAAGTCAAACTTTCGCTCTCTGCAGAAGACATGATACTCTATATAGAAAACCCAGAAGATTCCACCAAAAAACTGCTGGAACAGATAAACGAATTCAGTAAAGCTGAAGGATACAAAATCAACATAAAGAAATCTGTTGCATTAATATGCACCAATAATGAATCAGAAGAGATATTAAGGACTTAATCCTATTTACAACTGCACCAAAAATAATAAGATACCTAGCAATAAACCTAATCAAAGAGGTGAAAGACCTGTAGTCTGAAAACTATAAAACAATAATCAAAAAACTGAAGACACAAAGAAATGGAAAGACATTCCACACTCATAGATTGGAAGAATATTGTTGAAATGTCTACTGTCCAAAGTAATCTACACATTTAATGCAATTCCTATCAAACTACCAACATTTTTCACAGAACTTAAAAAATAAACCCTAAAATTTGTATGGAATCACAAAAGACCCTGAATAGTCAAAGCAATCTTAAAAAATAAAAGCAAAGCTGGAGGCATCACAATTCCAAACTTCAAATTTTATTACAAACCTACAATATAAAAAACAGTACGGTACAGGCAGAAAAACAGACACATAGATCAATGGAACAGAATAGAACACCCAGAATAAACCTACAACTGTATGGTCAACTAATCTTTGACAAAGCAGGAAAGAATACCCATTGGGAAATGGTAAGGGGGAAACTGGACAGAAACATGCAAAAGAATGAAACTGAACTCACACTTTCTTACACCAAACACAAAAATAAATTCAAAATGGCTGAAAGACAACCTAAATGTGAGTCCTGAAAACATAAAAATCCTAGAAGAGAACACAGGCAGTAATCTCTTTGTGACACTGGCCATGGCAACTTCCTTCTAGAACTATCTTCTGAGACAAGGGAAACAAAAGCAAAAATTAACTATTGAGACTTCATCAAAATAAAAAGCTTCTGAAGAAAGAGAAAGAATCAACAAGACTAAAAGGCAGCCAACGGAATGCGAGAAGATATTTGCAAATGACGTATGTGATAGAGGGTTAGTATCCAAAATATATAAAGAACTTGTAAAACTTAACACCCAAAAAACAATCCAAGTGAAAAACAGGCAGAAGATATGAATAGACAATTTTGCAAAGAAGACATACTGATGGCAGAAAGACACAAAAAAGATGCTCAACATCACTCTTCATCAGGGAAATAGAAATCAAAACTATAATGATACCACTTCACACCTGTCAGAATGGCTAAAAACAACATAAGAAACAACAGGTGTTGGTGAGGATGTGGAGAAATGGGAACCCTCTTGCACTGTTGGTGGGAATTCAAACTAGTACAGCCACTCTGGAAAACAACATGGTGGTTCCTTAAAATGTTAAAAACAGAACTACCCTATGAACCAGCAATTGTACTACTAGGTATTTACCCAAAGAATACAGAAATACTAATTCAAAGGGATACATGCACCCCAGTGTTTATAGGAGCATTACCTACAATAGCCAAATTATGAAAAGAACCCAAGTGTCCATCAACTTATGAATGCATAAAGAGGTAGGGGTATAGATATACAATGGTATATTACCCAGCCATAAAAAAGAATGAAATCTCACTGTTGCAACTATGTAGATGGAGCTAGAGAGTATTATGCTAAGTGAAATCAGTCAGAGAAAGATAAATATCATAAGATTTCACTCATATGTAGAATTTATGAAACAAAACAAATGAACATAGGGGGATAAAAAAGAGAGAGAGAGGCAAACCAAGAAAGAGACTCCTTAACTATAGAGATCGAACTGATGGTTACCTGAGGGGAGGAAGGTGGTGGGATGGGTTAAATAGGTGATGGGGATTAAGGAGGGCACTTGTGATGAGCACCCAGTGTTGTATTGAAGTGTTAAATCACTATATGGTACACCTGAAATTAATATTACACTGTATGTCACCTGGAATTTAAAACCTTAAAAAGTATAAAAACATTGAGTTCTTTTGTTCTATTATAACAATGGATTCAATTCATATTAAATCAGATACTGTTTATTCAATAACAAAAACAACTAATCTAGTTTATAGAATCTAAGAAAATCTATTTCTATTTAGCACTAGATTCCTTTATAAACTCTACCTACTGGAATATTGTACTAATTTCAGAACTTTTATTATTTCTTGAAGGTACATTAGTATAACTATAAGGTCTATTTGGATTTTATTTTTACAGTAAAAATGGCTTGATAAATTTTATACACTAGAGCATTAGCTTTTGGCTAAGGTTGGCAACAATATGAACACAATTACAACAGATCTGACAGGAGGAGGTAATCGAATAAAACAAAAATGACTATAAATCATTCAAGAGAAAATAAAAAATATGAAAGTTAACTTACAACCTCATTTGTTTATACATTCTTTACCACGAGCACAAATTCCCTATTTGTCTTTAGCAATATCATGTAGTAATGGCTCCAGAAAGTATTTTCACTTAACAGTGGATATATTATTTTATATATTTCAATTAATTTGCTGAAAACTTAGTCTTAAAGACAAATCAATGCCTGAGGCAAAAAAAAAAAAAAGCTAAAGGTAAATATAGAGAGTGAATAAAAACCAGATTGTCTACGAACAATGAGAAATATAATAAAAGATATTTAATTGTTACCTGATCAAAATAATTATTTAAATGGAACCATGAAGAAAATTACTACAATCCTTTGAAGAAAATACTTTCATTCTTAATATCTATTTGTTCACAAATACACCATAATTTGTTAATTATTCCAAATTAAATACCGTTAGACTTTTTAGACTGAGTAACAATACTACTTGTAGAACTGCTTGCACAATGATACCTTCCTTTTCCCATAATTACATGTTACTTCTTTTCTCCCAGATAATCTATTACACCTGGAGATAAACTACAAAAATTGCTAATGTGGATATGATTCACAACAGAATTTCATAATATACTTCAGAGTATAATATCCCCTTTAACAATATATTTATTTGGGCTAAGGAAAACAAGAAGTAAAGATATAAATAGGTATCTTATAATCATCTAACTGCACTATATGCTGTGAACTCAAATATAGTTTAAAACATCTAAAATATTAAGAGGTTGAACTCTAAAACTGACATATTGCTTATTCATAATAAAAATACATAAAGCAATAACTTTATAATAAAGAGAATATGGTAATATTACAAGGATATTTACTGTTATATCACATCTTATTCATTAACATGTATTTATAGTAAAGAAAATAGCTAAAATATGTTAAATTATTATTTTGTGCTTTCTGATTACTCTTCAATGGCATGCATGGCCCACTTGCTTCTTTTATCCTCTAAATTTTGTCAGAAAATATTCCCAGATCTGTTCATATTAATCTTGTCTAGTCTCATGGATGAAAACTTCATTATAAGTTTTTCCCTAAGTCATGTAAGTTTTGAAAAACCTGTTCCACTATTTCTGTGCTAATTAAAAGCTAATTAAACAGTATCTCTGAATGATACTTCCATTGATCACCACCTTTTATAATGAAACACCTTAGTACTTGCCCTTTCCTCCTGAAATATTTATTCAAATACATAGTAATAAATCACAGCTCATCCCAAGAAGTTTTAAGAGCTGACTTCATGCAAAAAAAAAAAAAAAAAGTCTCACCTAAGAGTCCAATGTCCTGTTTAGATGTATTTTCCTAATTAATACAAAGTACAAACACACACAGAGTCTCCTTAATCCTTTTTCTGTACCTAGTGCAATTCTGCGTGCCGTCGCACTCCGGGTAGGTTTTTCTGGCTCAAGTACCCAAGTCTTCTCATCGATTTCATCCATAACATCCCAGAATGCCTTCAGTGATTCTAAGGCTGCCAAAAACTGACCGTAAATGCTTATTAAGGAGCTCTGTGAAAGACAGATAAAAGCTGCATAAGTTACATGATGCTCTTATCAACAGCAGATAATCTTTCACTTAAAATACAATTCAATTTAGAAATTTTAAGTTCTGTTTCATTTCAGTTGAAACTGCTCTAGCAAGCAAGAGTCAACTCTCCCTGCTTCACCTCTCTTCACCTCCATTAGCAGTGACAGAATTTTCTGTTTGTCATTGGGACTGTGCATCTTACCAGAAATTTTTTTTAAAGACCATATTTATTTTTACTCTGATGTCTTCTGTACTATATTTATATAACAGTAATTACTAATACAAGAAGACGTGTGTACTTTATTAATGACTATACTATATATGTATTGAGCAGTGTCTATATGATTTTAGTATGAAAGTTATCAAGTTATCTAGTATGCAGTTATCAAGTTAAATATAGCACTATTTGTAATTCAATCAAATTATTACTATTTTTAAGATTTTATTTATATGTCGGGGGTTGGGGGAGAGAGAGCACACAAGCAGGGGGAGCAGCAGGCAGAGACTCCCCGCTGAGCAAGGAGCCTGATGTGGGACCCGAACCCAGGACTCTGGGATCGCAACCTGAGGCGAAGGCAGATGCCCAACTATGAGCCACACAGGTGTCCCTCAATTAAATTAATGTTTATTAACTTTATAGACTTATTTAGGCAAAGAGTATAAAAAGGTTCTACATATATTTTCCCACAAAGTTTTTATTGATTAAATTCAAATAATAATGAAGTACATTTTTTGTAATACAGATGTATTAATGAGAATAATGCATTTTTTTAATAAATAACATTGTTGTGATTAAGATTCACTTTTCATCGGATGGTAACCAAATTTATATTTGACATTTATCATTAATGCCCAGTTAATTACAGATAACATTTGCAATCTTATTTTATTTATTTGACAGAGAGAAATCACAAGTAGGCAGAGAGAGAGAGGAGGAAGCAGGCTCCCCGCCGAGCAAGGAGCCCGATGAGGGCCTCGATCCCAGCACCCTGAGATCATGACCCGAGCCAAAGGCAGAGGCCTTAACCCACTGAGCCACCCAGGTGCCTGAGAATAATGCATCTTTTGGTGGATGGGGAACAATGTTTAATTGGGGCTAAAAGTTATTGTTTCCCTTTATCAAAATCAATTGCAGTTGTTTATCTGTTAATGTCTATAATGAAATTTTACTTGTATCAACCCTGAAAATGTCTTTTCACACACACAGGCACCATGTGGAATATCTAGTACTGACAAATATGATATAAATCCAGAAGCACAGGATTTTAATAGAGACCATTACTAGGAAGACATCTGTAGATTCTATGAGGTTCTACTTTTTTTTTTTTTTGCGGTAAAATCGACATATATTGTATTAGTCTTGGGTGTACAACCCTCTTTATTTGTATACACTGTGAAACAATCTCAGTAAATCTAGTTATCTGTCACCAAAGTTCCAAAAAAATTTTCCATGCTTGTGATGAGAACTTTTAAGATTTACTTTCCAACTTTCAAATATGTAATATAACATTGACTAGGTTTTACATATTTCTAAGAATTCAAACAAATTACAAATAAGATTTCTTCTAATGTTAAATTATGTTAAATCTAATGTTAAATCATTTTAGCCAATATCTGAATTCAGTATTTCAGACATTAATCTTTTATGGGAATTAAATACATTTTCACTAATAAGAACTAAAGCCATTATTGAATATTTTTAAAGATGTTATTTATTTACTTATTTGAGATGAAGAGAGAGAGAGCAGGAGCAGGGGAGGGACAAAGGAAGAGGGAGAAGCAGGCTCGATCCCAGGACCCCAGGATCATGACCTGAACTGAAGGCAGATGCTTAACAGACTGAGCCACCCAGGCACCCCTATAATTACTGATTTTAAAAATCAATTTATAATTACTTTCAAACAAAGTCAACAGTTTCTTATAAAGTAGTATGTTTAAAGGTGACCACTATTTACTCAATATTTTTAAATTAAAAACAATAGAAACTAAAAGTTTAAAAGGAGGATCTTATTGTTTCAATAAGCAAAACATTTTTTTTAAAATCACTGAAAATATTACAAATGTATTTATCCCAAATAACTGATACAAGTCAACAATGCAAGAATACAGTATACCTGGAGTAATGAGAAAAGAAAGTACTTCCCTAAAGGTATATTTTGTATTTCTATGTGCTTAAGGAAAACCCGTTTTTTTTTTTTAAGGAATATAAAACTATTTATTGACCACTGTTTACCAGTATTTACAATAAAGTAAACAATATACAGTTGATAACATTCTATGGAAAACCCATTTCATCTCATCACTTCAGTCAGGGTTTACACCTAGATGAAGTCATGGTTCAGTTTCACAAAGCTAAATCAACTCTGCAACCTTCAATAAACTGCTAGGGGCGGTGGGGATAAGGGTAGAAACAAAAGTTTGAAGGTAGAATACCTTGTTGTATTGTTATTGTTCTCTTTTGTTATGCCATACTTATCTATAACTTTAGATGCCAAAATCCAGAAATCAGAAACCAAATTCTCAAGTTTTGTTATTAAATGTGCCACCATTCTTTAGATACCCAAATAAGAAATCAGCTGTGATTTCTTTTTACATCTAATATATTCAATACTAAAGACCTGTTTTTATTTTTAACATATTTCTTGATAACCCTACTTACCCTAGAATTAACTATGTACTATTAAAATAACCCCCTCATTCTTGCTTCCACATTCAGACATATGCCATCACTGACTTACCGCAGAATACCCTATCTGAAGTGTAAAACTGAACATATCAGTCGGCCTCAGAAAACATTCAAAACACCTAACTGGATGTTTTCCCCTCTCGTCATATTCCCCTGAAGCCCATTATTTATATTGCAATGAGGTTGATATTTGTATTCTGCAAACCTGATACTGTAACTTCCTGGCTTAAAACAAGGTAACTGCAGTTCTTCTCAAAGTGGTATTTTTTTCTTTGTGATACAACCACTTAATGATAGCAACACAAATTTCAAGATTTAAGTAAACTGAAGTCAACCACCTGATATAAAAGTAATTATTTGTGAGCCTCTCATTTTATTAAGGCTACTATTATTTACAGGTAGCCTGCAAATTACGTTTTATGTTACTTATTAAAAAAACCACAGTTCTTTATCATGGCTTGCAATTAACATTAATATGTATCCATAGATATGTTTACACAGAGTAAACAAATACTTTCCATGGGTATATTTACCACTCCAAACTTCGGTAACCATCTTCTCTAACTATGATCTCAAATTTCTATCTATGATTCCCAAATTTCTTTAGGCCAGATAGAAAACTCCAGAACTGCTCAGCTATCACTATATAGATGATCTCTATATGGCTAACAGACATATCATATTCTGATTGCTCCACACTGATCTCATTATCTTCCCAGAGAAATCTTCCCTTCCTAGGTTTCCCTCACCGCCCAACCCCAGGTGACAGAGGATACAACCAAGAATCTAAGCATAGATTACTACCTAGATAACTAGGTTACTAAAAAACCCTTCTCTGAATTTTCTTCCTATAGAGCCATAGCCCCCTAAAACTCATTTGCACTGCAATTGATTTTTTATTCTGCATATCTGGTACCATAATTTGTGTACAATAAGGCAATCACTGATCAGATACATACACAACAATACAACTGCTGGACAGTATGCTGATTTATTAGTGTTATTCAAATATAAAGGATATACAAAGAACTGTACATATTTAACGTGTACAAGTTGATGAATATGTCTTTTTTGCTTTGTTGCCTGTGCTTCTGGTGTCAATCAAGAGATCATTACCAAGACTAAGAACAGGAAGTATTCCCCGCTATGTTTTCTATTTGTAGTAGGAGCTTTTTAGTTTCAGGTCTTATATTTAAGTCATTAATTCATTTTGATTTTTGTGTACAATGCAAGGTAGGGGTCCAATTTCCTTTTTTGCATGTGGATATCCTACTTCCCAATAACATTTGTTGAAGAGACTGTTCTTTTTCAAAATCAGCACAATGTCTCCTTTCTCTCCACTTACAGTTGTATCCATATATAAAAATCTATAATTACCTATTTCATTGTTAACCCAAGGAAGAGCTAACTAAAAAAAATCAAAAAGTCACAAAATGTTTCACAGTGGCATCTTTCATTTGAAAGTAAGTACACCAAAACACAATGTCCATTTTTGGTGTGCCTGACTGTAAATAAAATCCTAAACATAGCTCTACTTAAAACTAACTCTACATTTTGAACAAAAAATANTTTCATTTGAAAGTAAGTACACCAAAACACAATGTCCATTTTTGGTGTGCCTGACTGTAAATGAAATCCTAAACATAGCTCTACTTAAAACTAACTCTACATTTTGAACAAAAAATATCTTTTTAATAAAGAAAATGACAGTAAAAAAAAAATACAACAACCCTGGAACTAGAAGTAGTTGGTAATTAACAGAAAAAGTAAATTTTAAATCTTAAAAGTCATCATCAGATTTTACTACACTGTCATGTGAACTGGATACATTATTATTTTTATGTTCTAGACAGAGTCCAAAAAAAGATGAATAGTGAGACAGAAACATTTCTCTTGGGAATTTCAATGAATTTAGGAGGTAGACATTAAAACTAATGTATCAGTAAGCTATCTGAAAAACAGGGGTTTTTTTGTATCCATTAAATCATTCACAAACAAAAAAACCGGGTTTTTTTGTATCCATTAAATCATTCACAAACTCTTATTTTGAACTGACTTTCCTACTGAAACTGGAAAACAAAAACCTACTTCTAAATACAAAATTAATATCAAATTTGCAAGAAAAGTTTTCTAAAAAATTTCTTCAAAAATAAAAATTGCCAAGTTCCCATTTTTTTAATATAAGGAGTTTCACATCTCACCAAAGCTAATTTTTAAAGATTTTTTGGGGGGTGGGGGATGTAGGGGAGCAAATTTACAATGTGAAAATGAATTTAAAAATGAATCAAATAAAGCAAAACTCAGGAAAAAAGAATACTGATATTAATATTAAAATAAAATATAAAATGTAGGCAAAGTTGTAAAACAACCTGAACTCTCATATGCTGCTGGTAAGCATGTAAAATGGAACACTTCTGAAAAGATCTGACACCTTCTTTAAAAACTAAATATATTCCTATCTTATGACCTAGCACTTCCACTCTACCAGAAGTGAAAAGATTATGTCCGTAAAAACTTATGTAAGAATGTAGCAGTCTTATTCAAAGAGTCAAAAATTAGTATAAGTCCAAATGTCCATTAATAAAAGCTAGAATAAACAAAGTCAAGTATATTCAAGTAACAAACTACCACTCTGGAATAAAAAGAACCACTGAAACATGTCACAATATGGAGAATTTCAAAAATATGCTGGGTGAAATGAGGCTATCTCCAAAAGAGGACATAAGTCTGAAACAGGCAAAAATAAGGCATAGTTAAAATAAAAAATAAAAACAACAGGGATTTACTAGGAGGAGATATTAAGACTGAGATAATGGTAATACTCTGCATTCTGAAAATGGACTGCATGAGTATATTCATTTATAGAAATTTATATTACATAATCTTGGAATTTATATGTTTCATAGTTCCCAAATTTTACAAAGAACTGAACTTTAGTAAAGGTAGACATGCTGAAGTATTTTGGGGAAAGATCTTGGACACGTGAAAATTACTTTGAAAGGCACCAAAAACTCCTATCAACTTAGGAATGGAGAAATGCACAAATGGAAAGGTAAGTGATGAAGTAAGAACAGTAAATGTGAACTCTAAAATTTAGGGGATGGGTACATGAGAATTCATCATAAACTTTTTCAATGTTCCTATAGCTTTGAAAAGTTATAATAAAATACTGGGGGAGGGGAAATTATAGAACTAATATGTGAGTTATTTATCATAACTGAAAAAGTTAAATTAGTTGAGTTAGGTTATAGACTAATCTTTCATTTTTTTTCAAATACTCAATAGGTGACTTTTAATTCTTTAGACCTATATATTTAAAATAATATATTTAAGACCCTCTCCCAAAACAAAACACAAATATGTCTTTCTAAAAAAAAGTTCACTGTATAAGGCAAGTTATAATCTTTGAAAAGTCTACAACAGATATTCTTAACCTAAACTTCTGATTTTCTGGTTAAGAAAAATATATCATAATATTCTTGAAGTAAAATTTAGCATTTCCTTCAACAACAGATACAGATAACAGAAACAGTATCAATACCTGTAACTTTCTCTACAATAAAAATCATATTGCAGTCACCTAGGGAGCTTAAACACTAGTATCTAGATTCCATTGTCAGCCATTCCTTTTTAATTAACCTTGGTTCAATGTAGCCTTGGCCTTGGGACTTCTAAAGTTCCCTAAAGGATTCTAATGTGCAGAATAAGTTAAGAACGACTA
The DNA here is from genome assembly GCA_002007465.1 of Ailurus styani. Taxonomy (NCBI): domain Eukaryota; kingdom Metazoa; phylum Chordata; class Mammalia; order Carnivora; family Ailuridae; genus Ailurus; species Ailurus styani. Next base: position 410,290 of record LNAC01000119.1, read on the forward strand.
GTAGAACAATGAATAGCCAACCCTGTTATAGTCCAAAGGTCACAGGATCATATTTCTAAAAGATTTAAACAATTCATGTAGAAAGAGACAAAGATGAGCACTACATAATGACAAAGATAACAATCCAATTGTACATATTTATGTACCCAACATAGGAGAACCTAAAAACAGGGCAATCATTAACAGCCAAGAAAGGAGAAACTGACAGCAACACAAGTAGAGAACTTGAAGCAAAGGATAACTCACTTACAGCAAAGGATAGATCATTCAGAGAGAAAACAAGGAAACAGTGGCTCTGAAAGACAGATTTGACCAGATAGACCTAACAAAGATATATGTGGAATATTGCATCCAGAGACAGCAAAACACTCGTTCTTTTTTTTTTAAGTAGTTTGCTCTCTCAGAGCTAGTCAATGATGGACCTAGCTTCTTCAAAACCAATTCTACCTGAGTATAAAGTATATGACCTCCTTACCTGCTGATACTTGGCAGAAGAGATGCTGTCCTCCCAAGACTTTGGTTAAGCACATGGCAACTTCAAGATAAATAATGTGGGTTAAAAAAAAAAAAGAAGAAGAAGGTACAGAAAGCATAACACCTGGTCCTTAAAATAAAAATTGATCTAAATAATGCCTGGGGTATAATCTCTGGGAATATTAGTATGCCGATGTCCAAATGTCTCTCTCTCAAGTTTATTATCACTAGACTTCACTGTAGGATGAGGAAAGACTTGGTTGTTGAGGGAAGGCTCCAAATGTATTTGCTGCAGGTAATTGCTTATGTTGTCTATTCTGACGAAATCAAGAATGGGAGGGGTGGACAGGGCAAAAATGGAAGCAGAACTACTGTTGAAAGGAAGTAAAAAGCAATGTATACGGGTGTTTATACAAATTATTCTGGAGAAAAAGACTGGTGGGGGTGGGGAGGAAGTGGATAATTGAGGAAAGAACCAAACTTGTGAGGGTGCTGGGAAAGAAAGGCACAAACAGGTAAGACACACAAAGACGCTTCTAACCATTCTGTGGTTGACGAAAAGAATGCCAATAAGGACCTCACCTCTTTGTCCAGTGCTGTTCATGGGTGGCTGCTGGCTCTCAGCAATCCATGGAAACTGCTGGGTGGCCTTATCCTGCATTTTCCTGGCATTGATTTCATGGACCCCCCCACCCCCCGCCACTATAACCAAGACTGGGAGCACAAAGGTAGACCCCTCTGCAAATTCAATAGATATTCGTGGGAATGACTGCACATGGTAAAGGGTGGTGTCCAGGGGAAAGAGTATTGATACAGGGGCCAGGAGACCTGGTTCAAATCTCAGCTCTAACACTCAAAGTTTTAACTTCTCAGGACCTCACTTTCCCTGATCATAACATGGGCGTATTGTGCCAGCATCGTAAAGTTGGAGGAGTAAATTCAAGAATGTACCTAAAACTGTCTCACACAAAGCCTGGCACAGGACATTTCCATCCTTTCTCCTTGCCTGGAGCCTTTTAGTAAGAAGGTATCAATTTTTCCTACCTAGGCTTTAAATTATAACTAATTGCTTAACCTCCTGCCATTGAGTTTAGGTAAAAAATATAAAGTCGTCTTCAAAATCTTTTCAGGTGCACATAGAACATCCTCCAAAACAGATCACACGTTAGGCCACAAAACAAGTGTAAAGAAATTTAAGAAAAATGAAATCATATCAAGCATCTTTTCTAACCACTACAGTAGGAAAGCAGAAATCAATTACAAGAAAAGTCTGGAAACTACATTATACATAGAGGCTACATAACATGCTACTAAACAATCAGTCAAGTAAAAATGACAGAAGAAATAAAAAAATGGAGAAAAATGAAAACACAATGGTTCACAATCTTTGCAATGCAGCAAAAGCTGTTCTAAGAGGGAAGTTTATGGCAATAGAGGCCCACATCCAATCAATCAATCAATAGCAAAATCTCAAACAACTTAACTTTATACCTAGAATGGCTACACACACACACACACACACACACAGACAACAAATAATGCCCAAAGCTAGAGGAGGGGAAATGATAAATATTAGAGCAGAAATGAATGGAGATTTGAAAAATAGAAAAGATCACTAAAATCAGGAACTAATTCCTTGAAAATAGAAACAAAATTGATAAAAGTCTTAGCCAGGCTCATCAAGAAAGACAGGACTCATATAATTAAAATGAGAAACAAAGGAAGAGAAATAAATGACCTTACGAAAATATAGAGGATTATAAGAGATTATGAGAAATTATATGCCAACAAATGGGACAATGTAGAAGAAATGGATAAATCCTAGAAACACAAGCTTCAAAAACTAAATCATGAACAGAAAATTTGAACAGACCAATTACTACTAATAAAATTGAATCAGTAATTAAGAAAAACCAACAAACAAAACTCACAAGATACATTCACATGTAAATTCTACCAACCATTTAAAGAAGAATTAATACACATTCTTCCCAAACTATATCAAAAAAACAGAAAAGGAGGGAAAAATTCCTAATTCATTCTACAAGGTCAGCATTACCCTGATACCAAAACCAGACAAAGACACTACAAAAAGAGAAAACCACAGGCCAGTATCTCTGATGAACAAAGATATAAAAATCCTCACAAAAAATTCAACACATTAAAAAAAAAATCATTCACCACAATCAAGTAGGATTGGTTCAATACTCATAAATCAATGTCATACACCACATTAATAACAAAGGATAAAAACCATATGAACACCGCAGTAAGATTCAAAAAAGCATCTGACAAAATACTCCTTTTATGATAAAATCACTCAAATGAAGTGGGTTTTTTTTTTTTAAAGGTTTTATTTATTTGACAGAGAGAGAGGGAGCACAAACAGGGGGAGTGGGAGAGGGAGAAGCAGGCTTTCCCACAGAGCAGGAAGCCCGATGCAGGGCTCAATCCCAGGACTCTGGGATCATGACCTGAGCGGAAGGCAGACGCCTAATGACTAAGCCACCCAGGTGCCCCAGGTGACTTCCAATTCTAAGTCAAGAATTCTAAATTTAACTATTTGAAAATCCATAAAGCAGACAGTTCTGTCCACTTAGAAGTACCTTTCAAGATGCCAATTACTATAATATACTCCCATTTAGTTCCGATTCATATTTATAAACAGATTCTCATTCAAATTATATATAAGTATCTATCCATTAAATATGAACAATTTGTGATTCAACATAGTCATGTCCTCTTTAATCATACCAGAATCAAACTATTTAGACAATATTTTATCCTCTACCCCATGTATTCAAGGACAGAAGTCAATGATGCATTAGACAACAACCATTATTTTCTTTCTTTTTTTTTTTAAAGATTTTATTTATTTATTTGACACAGAGAGAGAGAGATAACAAGTAGGCAGAGAGGCAGGCAGAGAGGCAGGCAGAGAGAGAGGGGGAAGCAGGCTCCCCGCCAAGCAGAGAGCGCGATATGGGCCTCGATCCCAGGACCCTGAGATCATGACCCGAGCCGAAGGCAGAGGCTTTAACCCACTGAGCCACCCAGGCACCCCAACCATTATTTTCTAATAAAGGGAAAAAATCAGTCTTTCAAAACTTTTGAGTTTTTGGAATAGGTCAGGAATCACAAATTTCTAGAAGGAATAGCAAGCAATTATATAGCTATAACATGGTGAAGATCCAAAAATTACACCCAGAACACTGCAGGTATTAATTTACTAATCAAAGAGAAAATGCCACCTTTTTTTTTTTTGCACATATCCATAATACCATGATGAGAGAAAATGAAACAGAGGAAGGAAGACATAAGACAGGAAAAAAACAAACAAACAAACAAACAAACAAAAACCTAAAGACGACAAAANTAATACCATGATGAGAGAAAATGAAACAGAGGAAGGAAGACATAAGACAGGAAAAAAACAAAAACAAAAACAAACAAACAAACAAAAACCTAAAGACGACAAAAATCAGCAGCAATAAACAAAACCAAAAGCAAAAACAACCACCACCAAAAAAACCCCATAAACACTCACACACAACAGGTTTAGGAATAAAAAAAAAGAAAAAAGAGAAAAGCAATAATCTGTCTTAAAGGGAAGAAATGTATCCCAGGAATCAATGATGCAGAAACCTAACTCCTAAGCCTTCCTGTGGTGGGAGAAAGGAGCAGACAGGATGCTAAGCAACCTCCTGTCCTTAAAACATTATAAAATAGAAGTAAAAAGGACACCTAGGTGGCTTGGTTGGATAAACATCTGCCTTCCACTCAGGTCATGATCCCTGGACCCCGGAATCTGGGATCAAACCAGACACTGGGCTCCCTACTCAGCTGGGAGCCAGCTTCTCCGTTTCCTTCTGCCACTTCCCCCTGCTCCTGCTCTAAGTAAATAAAATCTTAAAAATAAATAAGTAAAAGGGAAAGGAAGAGAAATCCTGAAATATCTAGAAAACAGGGACATTCTACTCTACCTGCTCCAAAGACATGCAGCAAGGTCCCATGTTGAGGCATACCAAGCACACAATCTTTCAGTCTGTGTATTTCCACGTGGGGCAGAACTGTTACAGAAAAAAAGGTACAGACCAAACACCAGGAACTGGAAAACTACCTCTGTTTACAATACGGGTACAGGGAGCACAAAGCTAAGTTAACAATCTTCCTGTGTGAAAAGCAAAGGTCAGAAGAATAACAAGAATTTATTAATCTTGAGAAAAATAGGGAAAAAATAGACCTCTCAACATAATTTGAAAAGAGCAAGCATAAAGATATTAAGAGATCATTCTAATCTTAGGTTCACCTGACAATGAAATTCTTTGCACTGAAATCAGAATACCTGGACTATTCCGTATATGGGCTTTTCAATGGAAAGAAAGGTCTATATGTGGGATTCCTGCACTGATTCATTGAAAATGTCTGAAAAAACACAACTGAAAAGACTTCTAAGCAAGCAGGCTGGTCAGTGTAATCGATTTGGAATTTAAACCTTGAGATCATGAACCAAAAGAAAGTCTGTCTGGTCAAAGCTCTACATGTCTTACAAAAAACCTGAAAGGCTTATTGTATTTTCTGAGTAGTTTTATAATACTAAAACACAGCCTATTTTGGCAATGCTTGCCAACTTTCATCACTGCAAGATGTACATCAATCAAGTACCCTGACATCTGAGCACAGAAAGGTCAAATTAGTTATTATAGTTTATGTTTAATAAATAAAATAAACCATCGGAGAAGTAGGTTATATCATTACTCTAAAAACCTTAAATGGTATCATATTTTCTTATGAAGCGCAGCCAATGAACAGGGAGATAAAGTTGTTCTTATTAGCTCTAAGACTAGACAGTGCACCCTTAGAGAAAGAAATCACTGATCTGGTTTCCAGAGTGTTTTTGTCCACTGGTGAACTGTCTGTATGCTTAAGTCTAAACTCTTCAAAACATACTAGTACTGGAGAAAGGGGAACCCTCTTACACTGTTGGAGGGAATGCAAGCTGGGACAACCATTCTGGAAAACAGTATGGACGTTCCTCAAAAAGTTGAAAATAGAGCTACCCTATGACCTAGCAATTGCACTACTAGGTATTTACCCCAAAGATACAATGCAGAGATCCAAAGGGGCACTTGCACCCCAAAGTTTATAGCAGCAATGTCCACAATAGCCAAACTATGGAAAGAACTCAGATGTCCATCAACAGATGAATGGATAAAGAAAAGGTGGTATTTATATACAACAGAATACTACTCAGCCATTAAAAAGAAGGAAATCTTATCATTTGCAATGATGTGGATTAAACTAGAGGGAGGGTATTATGCTAAGTGAAGTAAGTCAATCAGAGAAAGACAGTTATATGATTTCACTCATAAGTAGAATTTAAGAAACAAAACAGAAGCACAGGGGAAGGGAGGGAAAAATTAAGGTGAAATCAGAGAGGGAGACAAACCATACGAGACTCATAATCATAGGAAACAAACAGAGCTGCTGGAGGGTAGGGGGTAACTGGGTGATATAGTGAGAACTGGGTATTATGTAAAACTGATGGATCATGAACTCTACCTTTGAACCTAATAATATACTTTATGTTAACGATTTTAAATTAAAAAAACGGTAAAAAACAANTCATGAACTCTACCTTTGAACCTAATAATATACTTTATGTTAACGATTTTAAATTAAAAAAATGGTAAAAAACAAAACAACAAAAAAAACCCAATGCTAATTCCATAGGGAATGCTAGATCTTTATATGCATTTAATTGAAGTCTATACAGAGTAGAAAATGCTAACAACAAAATCTTTGTTTTATAAAAATGTAATGGCCTATCACAAAGCTTCAAATTCTGCCATTAATATTTTGATCTTGTTATTTTTCCCTAGGATTTCTTATGAGTCTGCATGGGAAATGTCCAGATTTTTTTTTTTTTAATTAAAAAAGAAAACAGGGGCACCTAGGTGGCTCAGTCAGTTAAGCGTCTTCCTTTAGCTCAGGTCATGATCCCAGGACCCTGGGATAGAGCCCCACATCAGGCTTCCTGCTCAGCTGGGAGTCTGCTTCTTCCCTCTCCCTCTGCTTCTCCCCCATTCCCCCGTCCCCTACTCATGCTCTCTCTCAAATATGAATCTTAAAAAAAAAAAAAAAATCCCTCTTGGGGGAAAAAAATACATGCTAGTACCTATATGTATATATATTTTTTAACAGTCTACAAAGAAATTATGTATAAGTAAAAGCTAAGAAGTTAGTGCCTATGGCCCACTGCTATACAGAAGTTACACAGAATTTTTCAAATGGTGGTGACAAGCAACTGTGAAGATCACAATTTTCTAGAGGCAAGGAAATCATCTGAGAGAAGACTAGTGTAGTCTTTGACTTATAAATTGATTTTAAAGAAGCTCTGTCAAGTTATATTGCTTAGAAAGTCCTATATAGCAGGTTTTGTTCAATCTTTAAAAAAAAAGTCAAATAAGCAAAAAGCAATTTTTTTTCTTTTTTTTTTTTTTAAGGAGGTAAATTTCTGGGCCATAGGTATGACTGGTATATTTGGACCTTTGTCCCACATCATCTTTATCTGTAGCTATACCAATAAGTGACATACATAATGAAAATCTGAGCTTGGGGTCTCCCCCAGAAAGCACTCTAACACAGGGCTTATGTGCAGACGGTCTCTAAGATTACTGCCAATAACCTGGGAGGCAGTGGGTACTGGGAAGAGTGAAACAGAGGACAGAAAGCCAAAATAAGGGTGTGCTGTCAAGCTGATTACTATGGTCAATGGTGACTCTGAGAAGTTGTAGAGAAATCTGAGAATTGCAGCCTAAAAAGAGAGAATCTCAGAACATTTACTCACTGGCTTTTGTTTCCAACTGATCAAGCTGTCCTAAAAGATTAATTCTCACATTTCCATATCTGCATACATACCAGGGGCATACATACATCCCTGGTCCTGGCATTAGAAAAACTCTGGGGCAAAGGAAAAAATAGGCAGTGGTTTAGTTGACGTGCGGTGTTTTGTCAAGAAACGCCACTCTGAGGCTGACTGAAGCAGTACGGCTAGGTAAAAAGTAAATGCAAAGGAAGTGAAGTAGGGAGTGAGAATTACCTGATTCCTAGCCACTTGTCAACAAGGGAAATATACAGTCAATTCTCTAAAAGGTAAAAACATTTTGAAAAGTTTTTCCTGATGAAATCAATTTATATAAACCTTTATTGGTAACAAAAGAGTTATCTTTGAAGTACCCAAAATATTATGTCTATAGAAAGGTCTGCCCATTTTAGGTTGTTGTATTAAGCCTTGAATGCTCATTATATAATCTAAATACAAGTCCATTATCAGACATGTGATTTGAAAATATTGTCTTAGTCTGTGGCTTGCCTTTTCATTCTCTTAACAGTATTTTTCAAGAACATAAATTTTTTATTTTGGGGGCACCTGGGTGGCTCAGTCGTTAAGCATCTGCCTTTGGCTCAGGTCATGATCTCTGGGTCCTGGGATGGAGCCCTGCACTGGGCTCCCTGCTCGGCGGGGAGCCTGCTTCTCCCTCTCCCACTCCCCCTCTGCTTGTGTTCCCTCTCTCGCTGTCTCTCTGTCAAATAAATAAAATTTTAATCAAAATTTAAAAAAAATTAGGTCCAATTTTTCAATCTGTTCTAATATGGATCTTGCTTGGGGTGTTATACTAAGAGGTCCCAAAGTCTCAAAACTTTCCTTTCTTTTTTCCCCGGAAGTTTCATTGTCTTAGGTTTTACATTAAGTTCATAGTTCATTTAGAGTTAATTTCTATATATGGATTGAAGTTCACCTTTTTTTGCATTCAGCAAATTGTTTCAGGACAATTTATTGAAAAGACTGTCTTTCCTCCACTGAATTATCTTTGCACCTTTGTGTGTGTGTGTGTGTGTGTGTGTGTGTGTGTATGTATGTATGTGTGTATGTATGTGTGTGTATGTGTGTGTGTATGTGTGTGTATATATNGTGTGTGTGTGTGTGTGTGTGTGTATGTATGTATGTGTGTATGTATGTGTGTGTATGTGTGTATGTGTGTGTGTATATATATACACACACACACACACACACACACAATTTGTATGGGTATACATATGATCCCCAACTTACAATGGCCTGACTTAATGACATTTCGACTTTACGATGGTGTGAAAAACGGTATGCATTCATTCAAATCAGTACTTCAAATTTTGAATTTTGATCTTTCCAGGTTAGTATTATACATTATGATATTCTTATAATGCTGGGCAGTGAGCCATGCAATCACAAGGGTGAACAACCAATACACTTACAAGCCATTCTGTGCCCATACAACCTTCTGCTCTTTGTTTTCAATATAGCATTCAATAAATTACATAAGATATTCAACACATTATAAAATAGGCTTTGTGTTAAAGGACCTTGCCCAACTGTTGGCTAATATAAGTGTTCTGAGCATGTTTAAGGTAGGCTAGGCTAAGCTGTGATGTTCAGTAGGTTACATGTATTATTTGCATTTTCAACTTACAGTATTTTTATAACTTATGGGGGGTCATCTTAGAGATGGGTAACCCCATCTTAAGTCAAGGAGTACTTCTATGATAATGCCACACTGTCTTGATAAGGGTAGATTAATACCTTGAAATCAGGTCACATTAGTCTTCCAACTTTGTTCTTTTTTCAGTTTCCTATTCTAGATCCTTTGCACTTTCCTTATGTATTTTAGAATTATACCATCAATTTCTAAAATCAATCTGTTGGGATTTTGACTGGGATTGCATTGAATCTATAGATTTATTTGAAGAGAACTGACATTTTAACAATTTTGAAAAATCTAATGCATTAATGTGGCCTATCTCTCCAACTATTTAAGTCTTTAGGCAAAAAATTTGCAGATATTTCATCAAAAAAGATGTAGGGAAGACAAGCACATAAAAATATGCTCAACAGCATTGGTCATTAAGGGAATGCAATTAAAAGCACAATAAGTTACCACTACACACTATTACGATGGCTAAAATGAGAAAGACAGGGGCACCTGGGTGGCTAAGTCAGTAAAGTATCCACCTCTTGGCTCAGGTCTCAATCTCAGAGTCATGAGTTTGGGCCTCGTGGTGGGCTCCATACTGGGTGTGAAGCCTACTTAAGAAAAAGACAAAAAAGATTGGCCAAAGGTGAGCAAAGATGAGGATGTAGAGAAACAGGAACTCTCAGACACTACTGTTTGGAATATAAAATGTAACAACCACTTTCATAAGCAACTGTTTTTTTTAATGTGAGCAGTTTCTTAAATAATTAAACATACACCTCTTATATGATTTAGCATTCCACTCCTAAGTATTCGCTGAAGAGAAATGAAAGCATATGCTCATATCATGACATAATGTTCACAGCAGCTCTATTTGTAACAGCCAAATCCTGAAAACGATTCATATGTCCATCAACGACTAAACAGACAGTATGTAGTAAATCCATACAATGGAGTACTACTCAGCATAAAAAGAATGAACTATTATTATATGCCACAATGAAAGAATCTGTATGCTGGGGAAAGAAATGTGACAGAGAAGAATACATAGAATTATACAAAATTCTAGAAAGTAGGTCAGTAGTTGCCTGGGGACCAGCGGGAGGGCCAAGAGGGACAGAGATTATAAAGGGGGATGGGGAAACTTGGGTCTAATGGAAATGTTTATTATCTTGATTGTGGGGTTGATTTCACAGGTCTAAACATTGGTCAAAACTCAAATTGTACACCTTAAATATGTTGTTTATTACATATCAATTATACCTTAATAAAGCTATTAAAGAAACCCACTTCTGATTTCTGGGTAGTAATGGGATCTACATAGCACTACCTTTGTTGCAGCAAATTAATCAATAATTAGGAACTAAAAATTACAAAGTAGCAATACTTCTAACACCAAGAACAAAGGCAGAAAAGTAACTGTTCATAAACCCACCACTTAAGAGAATGAAATTTTATCACTTTTATATATAGAGATATTTAAGAGGTGTATATACTGAAGAAGGAAGGAAAAAAGATATATATGAGAATTCAGATGTTAGCTATTCTCCCATAACTTATTAAATTATGTTAAACTAGGAAAGCACTTAGGCAGAAAAGTGTGAACACTGCCAATCTCAAAATGTAACGCTTATTATCTTTAAAAGCATTTTGTTACTTTTATAATACCTGAAGTGATATAATAATGTCAGTCACTTAACCAGATCTTAGAGTATAATATCTTCATCTTAAGTACTGTTATTTCCAGTATTTTAATAATTTTCTCACAGTCCTGGAATGTGATCTTTTGTGCTCTGATGACACTTAAATTAATAGCATAATTTTCTGGTACTTGCAACAGTTGCTTTCCCTTCTGATTTTTTTTATACTTTCCTATAATATGTGCAGATAAATCCTCTAATAATCATTTTTGTCTTTATCTCTGGGGGATTCAAAAAGCTTCAATAGAATAAGGAAATATCAAGAGATTAAACTTTTTAAGAAATTTAATTTTAATATTAATTGCAATATTTCTAATCAGATATCTTTAAAGAGAGAGCAAATCTCTTAAATATTCAGTTCATTTGATCTTATTTGCAAGCTTCATTGGTGTTCTCAACACCGTCTGTAAGTAGTTCTATAACTACATCAATTTAATCATCTATTCTCTGACAAACAATCCACAGAGAACATATCAACTCTTCCTATATTTAAGTTTATTTTGACTGTAACTGACCAATGGTGAGGATTATTTAAAAGATTTGCTACTACTTTTAGGACATGTGAACAAGGTATCTACCCATAAAGTCAAATGAAACAGACTCACTTCATGTGTTCCTATGTAGCCATTACAGAATCACTATAGCAACTACCTTTCAAGAAAGAAACATCTGTCAAGTTGCATGTTAAAGATTAGGAGGCAGGCGCCTGGGTGGCTCAGAGGGTTAAAGCCTCTGCCTTCGGCTCAGGTCATGATCCCATAGTCCTGGGATCGAGGCCCGCATCGGGCTCCCTGCTCGGCGGGGAGCCTGCTTCCTCCTGCTCCCTGCCTGCTTGTGATGTCTCTCTCGCTGTGTCAAATAAATAAATAAAATCTTAAAAAAAAAAAAAAAAGATTAGGAGGCACTCTCATAGGTAGGGGGTCCTTAGCTATCCTATATTACAGACCATTAAGAAAAAAAATCAACACCAAGCCAATTAGGAGAGGATTCTGAGTAGATGGCTTAGCAGAAACCACCAGGAATCTGTCTCCCCACCTGGACATTTACAATGACAGAATCTGTCTGATATATTTTGGAACTCTGGAGTCTATTGAAGGCTTGCGATTCTATCAATTTCAGCTCTGAGCTTGACAGAGGCTACCCATCTCCCAGCCCCATAGCCGGCTGGCAGCCCTATAGGTACTCCAGGAGCAACCTACACACAGCTTACTGGAGGTAGGGTAGGTAAAGGGATCCATCTTCCAAGTAACAGATCAGTGCTCTGATCCGACTGTAGCTTCTAATCTCGGAGGGGTAGACAAAGAGGCAGTTGGACACTGCTATTGTACCTCCTCCCATGACTGCAAACCTCTCCTCCTCCTGGAGAAGTGACTTATAGAATATTTAAAGAGCCAGTGCCCTCCCCATCCACTTCATTTTTTTCCCCCTTTTGTGAATCAGACATTAAAGGCACAAACATATCAAAGTAACTGCATAGACAAGGAAATGTAAAAATCACTGTGGAAGCCCAGGGAAGATGCAGGCTCAAAAATGACCAGAAAAGACCCTAAACTTATACCACAGGCTGATCCTTAGCACAGAGACAGCTTATAATAATCAAAAAAATAAAGAATAAAATTTAAAAAATTGGAGATTTTAATCTTTCTTCTCTAGGGAGAAAGGAAAATCCAATTTCTAGAGTCACCTCACTATTAAAGTATCCAGTTTTCAACAACAACAACAAAATTACAGGGCAAAAAGAACAGGAAAGTGTGGCCTTGATCCAAGGGAAAAAAAATATTAACAGTAATTTTTCCAAAAGCCTTGATCCAAGGGGAAAAATATTAACAACAATTTTTCCAAAAAAAAAAGACCTGAGAGTAGATTAGACAAGGAATTTGAAAACAATGGTTTTAAGTATGCTCCAAAAATTAAAGAGATGTGGAGAAAGTCAAGAAAATGATGAACAAAATGGCAATTATTAATAAAGAGAAAGAAAACCTAAAAAGAAGCCAAAAAGAAATTGCGGAGCTGAAAGTACAATGACTGAAATGAAAAATTCACAAAAGGAATCTAAAGGCAGATTTGAGCACATACCAAAGAATCTGAGACCTTAATGACAAGACAATGTCAACTATCAAATCTGAGCAACAAAGAAAAAGAATGCAGAGAAGTCAACAGAACCTATGGGAACTGTGGGACAACAAGCTGACCAACGTATGCACTGGGGGACCCAAAAGAGAAGAAAGAAGCACAGAGAGAATATTTGAATAATGTTTTAAAACTCCCAATTTTGATCAAAGGCATGAATGTAAACATCCAAGAGATCAACAAAGTCCAAGCAAGATGAAATCAAAGAGACCCACACCAAGACACATTATAATCACGCTTTCAAAGCCAGAGACAGAGTGTCTCGGAAAAAGCAAAAAGCAACTCATCATATATTAGGGACCCTCAAAAACAATCAAATTTCTCAGAAATTTTGAAAGGTCAGAAGGCAGTAGGCGGATATATTCCAAGTGCTTAAACAAAACAAAAACAGAAACAAAATTGTCAACCAAAAGATCTGTTTCTGGCAAAACTGTCCATCAGTGAGGAAGAAATGAAGGCATTCCCAGATAAACAAAAGCTGAAGGAGTTCTCTATTAGACCTACACTGAAAAAGATGCTAAAGGGAGTCTTACAGGTTGAAATGAAAGGACACTAGACAGTAACATGAAGTCCTTTGAAGAAATAAAGAAGTAATTACATGGGCTACTATAAAAACGAGTACTATTGTTACAATGGCTTAATTCCACTCTGTTTTCTATAGAATTTAAGAGACTAATACATTTTTATAACAATTATTAGTCTAAAAGCTAGACTTATTTGTAACTTTGGTCTGTAACTCCACATTTTGTTTTTGACATAATTTATGAGAAGTACATTTAAAAAATTATTAGTTTAGTTTGGGGCACACAATGTATAAAAATGTGACTCTGTGACATCAACAACTGAAAAGTACTGGTACAGAGCTGCAAAGGACCAAAGGTTGGGTAGGTTACTCAAGTTAAATTGGTATGAATTCAAATTAGAGAGTTATAATTTCAAGATATTAAATGTAATCCTCATGGTAACAACAGAGAAAATAACTACAGACTATACACAAGAAGAAAAGAGAAATTTAAATCTTTAACTACAAAAATCAACACTAACTAAAACAGTAATGCAAAAAGTGGACAAAATAACTGAGATATATGGAAAACAGCAACAAAATGACAGAAATATGCCCCTCCTTATCAGTAATTACTTTAAATGTAAATGGATTGAACTCTAATCAAAAAACAGATTTCAATAAGAACCAAATGTGACCTTGTACATATTTTGGCAGCTAATACTCTTTAGGGCTACTGACGGGTGACCCCCTAAATCATTCTTATCTTTGCTGCATGCAGAGAAAGATTTCTCCTTTCATTTTGGAGGGGGGTGGTATTGCAAAAATACTCATTTTGACATTAGAGGGACTCTCTTGTTAGAGCTTCTCTACCACAGACATTAACATTTGAGCATCAGCCACATGTAGTGATTGTATCCACTCAGTTGACAATGGCATTGAACATAAATAGCTTACTTCTATCACTATAGCTTTTTGAGCTTGCTCTTATGTTTTAAGAGGTATCAGGAGTATATTTTTGCATTAAAATCTAAAGATACTTTAAAAAACACTTCACAAAAACAGTCCTTTGTCATTATTTACTCATGTGTTTGTACATCTTTGTTAATTTATAAATGATTTTTTTTCAGTAAAAAATACATATGCAACAACCAAAAATAAAAAATACAGATTGGCTAATGGATAAAAACACATGATCCAACTATATGCTGTCTATAAGAGTCTCACTTTCAAGACAAAGAGGTTGAAAGTGAAAGGATGAAAAAAGATTATTCCATGCAAATAATAGCCAAAAGACAGCAGAGGTGGCAATACTAATTATCAGCCAGGATAGACTTTAAATTAAAATAGGTTACAAGAGACAAAGAAGGATATTACAGGCCCGTGTTTGATATACTGTGGATTTGGTTCCTGACCACTGCAATAAAACGAATGTCACAATTAAGCAAATGTTGCATTAAAACAAATCAAATGAAATTTTTGGTTTCCCAGTGCGTATAAAAGTTATGTTTACACTGTATTATAGCCTATTAAGTGTTCAATAACACATGTCTAAAAAAATGTAAATACTTTCATTAAAAAATACATTATTGCTAAAAGGTGTCAACTATCCTGTGAGCTTTCAGAGTTACAATCTTTCTGCTGGGAGAGGGTCTTGCCTCAATGTGGATGGCCAGGGTAGTGACTGCTGAAATCTGGGGTGGCTAGGACAATTACTTAAAATAAGACAACAATGTAGTTTGAGGCATTAAGGGACTCTTCCCTTCACAATTTCTCTGTAGCATGCAATGCTGTTTGATAGCATTTTACCCACAGTGGAACCTTCAATATGGGACTCAATCCTCTCAAACCCTACCACCACTTTATCAACCAAGTTAATGTAATATCTTAATCCCTTGCTGTCATTTCAATAACCTTTACAACATCTTTACCTGGAGTTGACTCCATCCCCCCCAAAAAACCACTTTCTTTTCTCACTCCTAAGAAAAACTCCAATCGATTAAAATTTGATTATGAGATTGAAGCAGCTCAGTCCTATCTTCAGGCTCCATTTCTAAGTCTAGTTCTCTTGCTATTTCTACCACATCTACAGTCCCCTCCTCCATTGAAGTCTTGAACTCCTTATATTCTTCCAAGAGGATTGGAATAAACTTCTTCCAGACTCCCTCCCGTTCATGTTGATGTTTTGACCTGCCTCATGAATCATGAATGTTCTTATGGCATCTAGAATAGTGGATCCTTTCCAGAAAGTTTTCAATTTACTTTGCCTAGACCCATCAGAAGAATCTCTACTTCTGGCAGCTATAGACTTACAAATGTCTTTCTTAAATAATAAGACTTCAAAGTCGAAATGACCCCTTAATCCACAGGCTGCAGAATAGAGGTTGTGTTAACAGACATGAAAACATACCATGGTACATCTCCACCAGAGCTGCTGGGTTACCAAGTACGTTGTCAATGAGTAGTAATATTTTATTTTATTNAGACTTCAAAGTCGAAATGACCCCTTAATCCACAGGCTGCAGAATAGAGGTTGTGTTAACAGGCATGAAAACATACCATGGTACATCTCCACCAGAGCTGTTGGGTTACCAAGTACGTTGTCAATGAGTAGTAATATTTTATTTTATTTTTATTTATTTTTTTTAAAGATTTTATTTATTTATTTGAGAGAGAGAGATTACAAGTAGGCAGAGAGGCAGGCAGAGAGAGAGGAGGAAGCAGGCTCCCCGCTGAGCAGAGAGCCCACTACGGGCCTCGATCCCACGACCCTGAGATCATGACCTGAGCCGAAGGCAGAGGCTTTAACCCACTGAGCCACCCAGGCACCCGAGTAGTAATATTTTAAAAGAAATTTTTTTTCTTACCATGTTGTAAATAGATGTACTGTCACCCAAGCTTTATTGTTCCATTTATAGAGCATGGACAAGTAGATATAGCATCATTCTTAAGAGTTCCAGGATTTCCATAATGGTAAATGAAGTTTGGCTTCAACATAAAGTCACCATTTGCATTAGCCCCTAACAACAGTCAACTTGTCATTTGAAACTTTGAGGCCAGCCATTGACTTCTCTCTCACTATGCAAGTCGTCTCCCATCTTCTCCCAATGACATCTTCTCCCAATAGAAGGCTGTTTTGTCTACACTGAAAACCTATTGTTTAATGTAGCCAACTTCATTCACTGTCTGCTTCAGTGTGGTTTTTGGTTTTTGTTTTGTTTTGTTTAGATTTTAGAGAAACAGTGAGAGAGGGAACACAAGCGGGGGGGGTGGTGGCAGAGGGAGAAGCAGGCTCCCCACAGAGCAGAGAGTCCAATGCAGGGCTCAATCCCAGGACCCTGGGATCATGACCTGAACCAAAGAGAGATGCTTAACGACTGAGTCACCCAGGCACCCCTCACCTTGCACTTTTATGCTAAACAGAGTACTTCTTTCCTTAAACCTCATGAACCAATCTCTGTAGCCTCAAACTTTTCTTCTGCAGCTTCCTCACCTCTTCCTTGCCTTCATAAAATTGAAGAGTTAAGGCTTTGCTCTGGATTAGGTTTTGGCTTAAGAGAACACTGCGGCTGGTTTGATTTTCTATCCAGACCACTAACACTTTCTCTATACCAGCAATAAGACAGTTTTATCATTTGTTCACTGGAGTAGCACTTTTAATTTCCTTCAAGAATTTTTCCTTTGTATCCACAACCTGGCTAAGTGTTTGGGTCAAGAGGTCTAGCTTTTGGCCTATCCTGGTTTTTGCTAGGTCTTCCTCACTAAATTTAATCATTTCTAGCCTTTTATTTTAAAGTGAGAGACATGTGACTCTTATTCTCAGAGGCCATTTATTTAGACTTATTAATCGGCCTAATTTCAAAATTTGTGTGACTTGGGGAACAGAACAGCCAAAGCAGAGGGAGAGATGGGGGGATGTGCATTATGTGCAGCAGTCACATTAAGTCACATACATTAAGTTTGCCATCTTATAAGGGTGCAATTCATAAGGACTCAAAACAATTACAATAGTCAAAGATCACAGATCACAACAAATAATAGTGAAAAAGCTTGAAATGCTATAAGAATTACTACAATGTAACAGAGACACAAAGTGAGCAAATGCCATTGGAAAATGGCACCAGACTTCAAGACAGATTGCCACAAACCTTCAACTTGTTAAAAAACAAACAAACAAAAAAATATTATCTGTGAAGCACAATAAAGCAAAGTACATTAACAAGGGGTATGCCTGTACACTAGACCCTGCCTAACTCTAGGAGGTCCAGTTTTATCTCTAACTCTGACCATAGAGTACAAAATGCTGTGTAATTCATGCCTTATCTCCTATAAATGCATGTATTTGTTCTTTGGCTAATGCAGTTCTCCCCTAAAGTATCATCTCTCCTCCCAAGCCTGACTTCTCATTCCACAAGACACACTGAGCTCAAGTAATATCTTATCCAGAAAACTTGCTTGACCACATTAGGTTAGATTACATGCTTCTACTCTACCTTATCAAAATGGCTCATCATAACACTCAACACATTTTACTGAAATTATCTTTTTAAATACCTCTTTCCTCATCAGACCAAAAGCTAATCCTGAAAGCCCATCCTAGATAGGTAATAGAACCTAATTCACTTTAACATCCTCAGAATCCAGCTCACTGCTCCACATATAATGGAACATAAATGTATGTTTAAATTGCTTCCTACCAAAAGACATTGCTCTGTGCTTTTCTGTTTATGTACTTTTTCAAGGTACATATTAAGAAAGACTTGACCATGACAGCTATACAATTTCATCTAATAAAGCACTAAAAATAGGATAGAACTTCCCTAGTAGACTTTTGTTAGTTCTTTTTATTTTAGCTAAGTTCTATGAACGTCCAAAGAAACCTTAACGTTAGTTCCACACTAATCCCTTCCATATTACACAAGGGGATGGGAAAATAAGAGGATTTATTTCTTTTGTCACTTGCCTTTAGTTAGAAATGTGAAACCCCATTCATATTTAGCATACTTATTTAGAAATTTTAATATTTTTCTTTAACAGCCCATTGGTGAAAGCAATGAAAAAATGTTAGCATTCCTTGTTCACAGCTAGTTTATACATCAGAATTCAAACAAAGAAAGTAGTAACTACACATTTAATATTCTATAAAAAGAGGGTAAAAGCTATTAGGTAAGGAAGGTGAATTAAATACACACATCTAACTTCAGCCCCTCCCCAAAACTCACTAAAACTATGTTGTTGCTGTTTTTCCTTTAAGGCATAATCTCACAAAAAAAAATAGGGAGAATAGGAGAAGCAATAAGAACAAAATTTTGGAAGCAGAAAAACAAAGGGATTACTCATAAGCATAGGTGCAAATTCCTAAAAAATTAAAATCTGGCAATAAACAATATGCACTGGAGATCACATGTGTGTGAGCAATAGATAAATATAAAATATAACCTATCTGAGTGTATTTCAAGAACAGAGATCTGACCAACCAATCATTCAAAAAGACCTAAAGGTATTGACATCTGGCATTCCTCATTATGAGATCTAGTCAGATGACTCTACAGTAAAGTTCACAGGTGACAAGTCTTACGCATGCACTCAGAGCTTCCAAACAGCTTTTTATATCTGACTTTTAATCATGAGCAGATGACCAAAGATTTTAAGTGCAGAAAAAAGAGCAACTCAAGGAAATAGAAACTACTTAGAGGGGAAAAATAGTATTTCTGGGGAAAAATGTACATACACCTATGAAGTAAACTCTTAGAAATTAACATGACAAAAGTAAAAAAAAATTCAACAGGAAGGTTATTAGGTAAATTTCATGAAATTCCCCAGAAATAAAATCAACAGAAACCTAATATAGATGGCTAAGAAGAGATATAGACAAGTGACAGGAAATTGGGGGTTGAATAAGTTTTAAGTACAGAGAAAACTACAGAAATGAAAAAGTAAGATAATTGCTAACTCTAGGAATAATAAAAACCAGTTAAAAGAAAAACAACAGTTAACCACATGGCTTATCTCTGGATAGCATATACACATGTTCATAATGTGAACACTAAGTACCGATTATAATCAAAATTAAAAGATAACTATTTAGGTGCTCGCTTCATCAGGACATATAGTAACAATGGAACAAGACAGAGTCGATTAGCATGGCCCCTGCGCAAGGATGACACACAAATGTGTGAAGTATTCCTTATAAAAAATTAAAAATTAAATAAAAATATAACTTTTTGAGAAAAACAGGAAGATAGGAAGAATACATGTGTGTGGCATGGGAGCAAGTAGAAGAAACAGCAAACCCACCTAAAGGGGAAAGTTAAAAGATAACGCCTAAACCAAGCAAATAAAAGGCAGCATAATTACTAGAACATGGAATAACATAAATAATACTGTAGCATCAAAAGCAGCAGCTATCAATCAAAAGTCATTGACCCTGCAGAAGGAGAAAAAGGTGGGAAGGAGGCTAGAAAATGCTCTTTGGTCTAAAAGGAAAACAGCACTAACAAAAAAACCCTATAACCTAACTCTTTAAACTATGTTCTTATGTAACTTTAATAAAAGGTAAAACTTTAAAAAGAAAATAGCCCACATTCTCATGGTAAACTAAAAAATATGATTTTTTTAAAAAAGCATTCACAGTAGCAAGAAAAAATTTTAAAATACTTAGGAATAAATTCAACAAAAATACACGAAAGGTAGATTAAGAAACTACTGCTACTTAACTGGGGGACCTAAATAAATGTAGACATTACCAGTTCCTAGATTGTGAACACAACAGTTCTTAAGTTGATGGATAAAAACAAACCTCATTATAACTAAAAACTAAATGATTCTAAGGAACACCTGGATTAATGCACATTACCAATGATGTTTTAAAAACAAATATTTTAGGGGCACCTGGGTGGCTCAGGTCATGATCCCAGGATACTGGCATCGAGCCCCACATTGGGCTCCCTGCTCAGCTGGAAGTCTGCTTCTCCCTCTCCCACTTCCCTCTACTTGTGTTCCCCCCTCTGTCAAATAAATAAAATCTTAAAAAAAAAATATTTTAAGTGACAAGCCTAGTTTCAAAGCTATTATCCAGTGAGAACACCATTCTAAATGAAGGCATTAATGGTGATTTTATATTTTCATAATTTTGCTCATTTGTATTTGCTCGTGTTTTTTTTTAAAGATTTTATTTATTTGACACAGAGAGAGATCACAAGCAGGCAGAGAGGCAGGCAGAGAGAGAGGAGAAGCAGGCTCCCTGCTGAGCAGGGAGCCCTATGCAGGACTCGATCCCAGAACCCTGAGATCATGACCTGAGCCCAAGGCAGAGGCTTTAACCCACTGAGCCACCCAGGCGCCCCTCTTTTTTTTTTTTTTTTAAAGAATCAGTGCAGGGTACTTTTAAAATAAGTTATGGAAAAAGAAAAAAAAGGAAAGGTGGTTAATAGGTTACTGAGTCCAACAGATCACACTGATACTTCTTCTACCATATCACATGATCTCAATAAGTGAGAAATTCAAACTCAATTAAGTTTCTTTGTTTTGGTCCTTTTGATGTCTTTCTAAACATACCACTAGGGCGACAATAAAACTGCCAAGAAGGCAAAAGCATATTTACTTAACCAATTTAAGAGTGGACAAAACTCCAGTACTAGGAGTTCTCCAACAAAGACAGCAAAGAGGTGAAGTGGAAAGAATGATAATCTAGTAGTGGGTCAAAAAAAGGAGAAGTTCCACAGGATCCTTAGAGTGGATTCTGATGGTTCTTCCCCCCCGACAGTTTATTTTAAATCAAATTTATTTTTCTTAATATCTCTGTGAAAAAGTTCCATATACATATGAGCTGAGGCAAAGGGCAGTCACATGACTTGTTTGAAATTATACAATTAAGTCAATGACTGAACTGTAAACAGAACCCAAGCTACCCAACTGCTAGTCTGCTGCTCTAATGGATCATGCTCCCTGCTATGTAATAGGACTGTTTCCTTTAATTACAAATTCTTCATTCACCATGAGCTTATCAGCCAGAGGCTTCATCATTAGTTTTGCTATTCTTACGTTCATGGCATCATTCTAAGAATAGGAGATTTCCATGATAAAAAAATATAAAGACCACTGCTTATTGTATCATACCAAATCTGAAAATTCCAACTGCCATGGCAAGGATACTTCACCAAGCCTGCACTTAACAGCACATTTATAGGCAGAACTGCCATTTTTTCCTAAATACTTATTTATTTGAGAGAGCGTCCGTGCACACATGAGAACAAGGGGGGAGGGGCAGAGGGAGAGGGAGAACAAGTCCCACGCAGCCTCTGAGCTGAATGCAGAACCCGACATGGGGCTTGATCCCAAGACCCTGGTATGATGACCTGAGCCAAAGCCAAGAGTCAGACACTTAATGGACTGCACCACCCAGATTAACACCTATTTTGGGTTGGTCAGTGACCTAGAGAAAATGAATTTTGTTCTTACAGACCCCAATATCAATGCCTTCAAATCTTGTATTAGAGCATTCTATGGACTCATTAGTCAACAAAATTCACATATATGACCTGTATGTAAAAGTCCAAAATGTAGCAGACTGTTAAAGATACCTGGAGGATCTGTGATGCTAGAAAGTAGATTAAGATAAAAATGAGATGTTCTTATATTCTATGCCAAATCCATAAAAGAAAATTTATTGGGTAAGCAAAGTAAATATGTGAAAAGAGGTATGCAGTCACTCGTCTTTGAGAAGCACTTTGTGTTTCTTTGGCACAGATCACGGCAGCAGTAGTAGCAGCAGCCTTGCCCTTGGTGCTGATTTCTTACTACTCTAAATGTCTCCTCTGAGCCAGAATACACTGGCTGTTGCTGATCATGCTGTGAGACACCTGCACTGGCTACTAGGCTTGTCATGACGCACAAAACCCTACCATCTTCAGCTTGACATTGTGCAAGTTATAATTATTCATCCAAATGAATATGTCAGAGCAGCAGCAGCAGACCTCTCATCAGAGCAAAAGAAAAATACATCAAAACATTATCAACCCAGCAGGAAGACAGGGACCATAAGGAAAATTACCCATTTTTAATATGGATGCCACAAAGCCATGCCTATTATTTCACAAAAAGAAAGGAAAATAAAGATCTTCCAAGTTTAAAGTCCAGAAATACTGAATCCAAAGAGGAAATGTACAAAAACAGGCAGGATTATTTTTTTAATCAATTATCTGGAACCTATGTACAATCTCTTAAATACAAGTTTGCTGTTAGACTGCATTTATTTTGCTTAAGAACCACAACTGTTTAAAAATTTTTAAGAAAAAATAATTCTCACAAGATTTCCAACAAATCAATGAAAAAAAGATCATACACAGCAAAGTAGTCTGATATTGCTTACTTTTAAAACATAAACTAATATTGTCAATACTCTTATCATCTCTAAAAGACTCAAGAGCTTGTGCCACTGGTAGTATTACCAAAATGCTTATGATGTAGTGCTGGACTCTAAAATAAGTAAATAATGTACTCTGAAAAATTTTAATAGCAAATATAAAAGAAAACCTGAAATTTCTCCCACATCTAAACAAATGAAGACACATCCAAATTCTAGGAGCATATATAAAAACGGCAAGTGTAAATAAGATTCCTATCTCCTACTTACATATGGAAAAAAAATAACTTTTAGAATGATAGGAAATTATCTTTTCAGAACAAGATATGAAAGGTATTCCCATTCAAGACACAAAAAGCAGGATGAGACTGATAAACGGGACATTGAAAGTTAAACTTCTGACTGACAAAATAGATTACAAAGGTTAAAAGTATGCCACAGAGAGAAGATATAGCCCATATAGCCAACAATTGGTATCCAAATTAAAAATGAATGCTTATAATAAAAGAAAAAATTTTAAATAAGCAAAGATTATAGAGACAATAATAATGATTTAAATTCTTGTTAAGAATTGAGGTCAGGCTAAGACCTGGAAAAGATTTGGGGAAGTAGATATTACATGCACTGCTGGGTAGGGGTATAGACTTATACAACCAATTTGAGAAGGCAATCTGGTAATATTTAGTAATCTCAAAGAGGTAAATTCCCCTCAATCCCACATTTTCTCTAGGCATAAGCCACACTAAGAGTCTGATATGTGTACAAGGAAACCTAAGGATGTTCACTAGAGCACAACTTAAGAAATTGTGACCAAACTTATCAGGAGGGTAACAAATAAATTAACCGGTGGATTCATACAATGGAACTATATAAAGCATTTAATGTACTAAACATGCAAAGATCAGAGGCAAATCTCAGAAATGATGCTGTATAAAAAAATTCAGACCGCCAATACTATAGAATATGGCATGAACAAATGTAGCAAAAAATATGCATGGATAGCACATGCATCAATTTCAGAGAGGTGGTTACCTCCAGAAAGGGAGAGAAGGAAAGGGAAAAGAGGAATAAAGTCTTAGTTGTTATTAGAACATTTTATTCCTAAGAGAGAGACAAAAGTAAGAACTAAAAATGAAACGAATGTGACAAAAAATTAACATCTGTCAAATCTGAGTTGTGGATAGTTATTCAAATTTTTATCTGTGCTTTACTAAGAATCTTAGTATATTCTTTAATTTAAAAAAATTTTTAACATTCCAGTTACTACTAATTGGGTTCTGTTTTCTGGGAGCCAGCATAAAACAGAAAACTTGCCGTGTGACCTAACTAAATCTAAAACTCATCCCATGCATAAATGTGCAAGACACTGAGCTGGTGTTCAATACTGATAGCAAATCTGAAAGAAATTACCATCGAAGACTATCTAGTGTGTTGAAAATCACAAAGTAATTTTGCTAAATGACAGAATAAGGTAAGCGCTACACAGTCTTTATGGAGATGCAAACTTTTTCACAGATTTAAGGCTGGGAAAAACTTGTAGGTTTACCTACATTAAAAACACCACAAATTTGTCAAAAATATAGCCTTCGAATTGGGATTTTGATACATATTAAAATTTAACCTAGAGACAGCATATCTGAAAAGAATAATATAATCCAGTTATAGCCTTATCTCATAATCTCACCTAAAACAAAGTTTACAGAGCAAAATAGGAAATTTTTATTTAAAAAAAGAGGAAAATGTTTACTTTAAAAAGAGGAAAGCAAACAGAAAATGTATATTTAAAAAAGATGAAAAGTTTCTTTTAAAAAAAATTTAAAAATGAACAGTGTTTCTTAGGTATTTATAACCTATATAAGAATACCAAAACCAAATTACAGGGTTTTTCCTCTCTTTTGTGCTGTGTTTTCTCAGTTTCCATTGAAAGGAGGGAGACTGGGGTTTTTTTTAATACAAAGAATGATTTTTATTATATGTGCATAATTAAAATGACATTTGAACCTATACAACACTATTTAAATCCTGTTACGTCTTTTTAAAGATTAACTTCATATACAATTACTGTATGTTATGTACTTAAAAAATTAGACATAAATTTTCACTTGACCCCATCAAAATTTCATTAACAAAAATACAGGTAGCCTCTAGAGAATATTGGTAAAATGTCAGTAGGAATTTCCCCCCCTCTTTGGATGAGAGCAGAAATGTTCTCTCCATTTTGCTACCAACTGCCACAATTTACTTAGTGAAAGACGAACCATGCCTATCATCAGATTGTTCTCTGAATCTAACCACCACTCTGTCAGATCTTTAAAAATCACACATGCATAATGTTTATGTTCATACTACTGATAACCTTACATCTACATAGTGTTACCATTTACAATGTACTTCTAATTTCATCATCTTGTTAGATATCAATTTGAGAAATTCAACTGATAGAAGCAGAAGAATCTCCTATATTCTTTACACAAGTACAAATGTCCCAAAGCCCATACAAAAATATAGTCTATGCTGAAGGATAAATTATGGACACCACTTTAAAACAATTAAAAACTGAGTGGAATGATTTCTGATTTCAGCCATAACTCTTTCTTCTCTGAAAAAGATTCCCTGATATTATGCCACCAATATTAACAGTTTTAGCAATCTGAAAAATTCACCCAACTTTCCACTTACTGCTCACCGCTTTATAGAGTTCTTTGTGATTTAAATTAAAAGGAAAATCTGTCAATAGACCTTCATATTTATCTGATGTGAGACAAACATCTAAAGACTGGATGGTGTGTTTATGTGGGAGGGGAGGGAGAAAGTGAACATTACTAGGAAATATGGGGGGGAAGCATTCTCAAGTTCTGTTTATAAATAAATGTTTACAACAACAAAAACAATACAAAAATCACTTTAAAATCTACAATGGCTATATTGGCTATAACCTATAACCTATTCTTATAATAGGATATGATTTTTAGCTACTTAAAATAAATTTAAGAACTTACCTGTGGTGTCCACGAAACAGAAAATGAAACAGGAAAATCCACAAAACAATCTGGTGATTCTGCAGGGTACTATGAAAAGGCATAAAATTAGGTCATTTTTGCTTCTGTGTGACAATTTCACATGAAGTATAGAAAAACTGAATAGGAAAAGTTTTATTATAAATGCAAATGTGTTATATGTAAATATTTTGATTCTACTATTATAGAAAATGTCAAGAGCTGATTAATAAGTCAACTTATGCTCGGGAGGTACAAAGTTTGGTGATTTGGGGTACGAAAGCAACAGGTTTTGAGTAAAGAATAATAAGTTAATTAAGTCAGTGTCAGATCAGCTGCTAATAGTAAATTGAGAGGTGAAACACACAGGATCTCAGTTTATCTTTAAAATGAGAGATCAAACTCATTGATACTTCATTTCCTTTGAACCTAAAATTTAATCTCCATCTCAGTCACCATTTAAAAAGGCAGTTATCTGTTAAAAGAACCAAGAAGTGTACAAAAAAGCATTTTTTTACAATAAGGCAATTCCTCTTAGCAAACATATAATAAATAAAAAGAAACAATGAAATGCCTTCTGGTTATTAAGGAAAAATAAAATAGTCTTAAGAAAAACCTTTTCATGGTCAATAAAAAGAAAATTAATTCAATAGCTTCATACAAAAAATGATAGTCATTAGGATAAGTTAGGTGTCTAAGTTAAGAAAAACGAAAGGCAGTTTTTTTCTTAAAATCAATTTTGTTATTAGAGAATTATACTACATGACTTCTGTAAAATCCAATTCTGGATTCTTTAAAGTCAGATGTAATTAAAGAATACTCACTTCTTTTCATTAAAAATCGAAATTTACCAAAAGAAAGTTAGTTTGGAAAAACTCCTAGCNAAAGAATACTCACTTCTTTTCATTAAAAATCGAAATTTACCAAAAGAAAGTTAGTTTGGGAAAACTCCTAGCTCTCATTTGACAAAGTGTTTAAAATAAGTTTTAGACTTTCACTTTCTTCAGCCTTTTATTTCTCACCACTTCACTTGAATAAGCAAATGGGTTCCAAAAATTATCACTATAGTAGTTAGCAAACATTAGCCCATCTGAAGTCAATGTTTTGAAAAGAATTAACATTTAGTTATAGTAAGTGGTTTGCTAAAAAGAAACTTATCAACCTATACTCTGATGTTTATCTGGCTACGCAGAACTGATAACACAAAGGCAAATATACAGGAAATCATATAAAAATATAAAATGCTCTAATTTGGAGAAAAAGAAAAAAAGAAAAAGGTCAAGCCAAGATTTAGGAGGGAACTCTATTACAATTCAAAAGATCAGATGATGTACTTCAGAGTGTAACTGTTATAATCACTACAGAAACAATCTTCATGCCACTTCATAAGTCATGTGATTATCTCAAAATAAGTGCAGAGACCTTAACTTTCTCTGGTTTCCAGTTCCACTAACTTATGTGATCCTGGACAAGTCATTTAACTTCACTGGCTGTTTGATAGGTAAAATTGATGGAATTCAATCAAAAGTGTTATCAAGTCTCTTTTCCCTCTAACATGTTAAGATTCTGTAAAAATTATAATGCACACTTGAAACCTCCATGGTCAAAAATGGAATATTTACTTCATTTTGAGTTGCCTTTTTTTTTAATCTCCTACTCATGTTGACAATGAAAAATATCAACTTAAATCATCAATCTAGGTAAGAGTACTAAGTTAATAAGATGTTTACTGTATTTAGAGTAGATGAACAAAGTAAGATACCTGTGACTTTGGAAGTCATTTAGTACATACGGCACATTTTATTTTTTTCATACAGCACATTTTAAAAGAGAATATGATCTCCTATATTCAAATAGTACTCAATATAGTGAATGGCACATATATACTGATAATGAAACCTACAAATACTTAAACAAAAAAGCAGATTATAAATTCCACATGATCCCATATGAGTCACAATTTGAGATGACATCTTCAATATATTTTTATGTGTAATTATACATACAAGTATGTATATAATTAGACTGATATATATAGGTGGCTTTACTGTATATCTATTGTAAGTTAAATGCAAATATATATGTTATATTCATGTTCAAGATCAATTTTATTTACACAATAAACTTAACATAGCTGTATAGAACCTAATAAAGTGATATACTTCTGGATGATTTCACATGAATTATGAAGTAGCATCCTAGATATTTCAGAATCTTTTATACTGCAGAACTATAACATAGATAACTAAATGCAATATTGTAAAATAACTATCAAAATTCAGGTAGTTTTCAATGGTAAGTTGTATAGGTACATAAAAACCGGAGACTAATTGCCAAGTTTTGCTTTAGCAGCCCAACTGACAACAATGAAAGCTCCACATAAAGGAATATAATTGAAAAATACGTAATCCTTATTCCTAATTAAGTTTTCAAATCTCACCTGAAAGAACCCATCAAATCAATAACTATAAAAGAATATAATTATCATATAACATGAAGTAAATATTTTTGTCATATATGGCATTTTTTAGATTCTACAGCATATTGTTCTTTATTTTATTATTTTATTTATTTTTTAAAGATTTTATTTATTTATTTGACACAGAGAGAGAGAGATCACAAGTAGGCTGAGAGGTAGGCAGAGAGAGAGAGGTGGAAGCAGGCTCCTTGNATCAAATCAATAACTATAAAAGAATATAATTATCATATAACATGAAGTAAATATTTTTGTCATATATGGTATTTTTTAGATTCTACAGCATATTGTTCTTTATTTTATTATTTTATTTATTTTTTAAAGATTTTATTTATTTATTTGACACAGAGAGAGAGAGATCACAAGTAGGCTGAGAGGTAGGCAGAGAGAGAGAGGTGGAAGCAGGCTCCTTGCCGAGCAGGGAGCCCAATATGGGCCTCAATCCCAGGACCCTGAGATCATGACCTGAGCCGAAGGCAGAGGCTTTAACCCACTGAGCCACCCAGGGGCCCCTATAGCATATTGTTCTAAGTAAAATTTTAACCCCATCTCTTCTGTAATTGGACCATCTAAGCAGTAAGTCTTCCTTGAAGTAAACACATACAAACTGTAGCAAATTACAAAAATGGCAAGCAGACAGAGTGCCCCGCCTCTGAAATGCATCTGCGTTTTTCAAGTAGTTCTTGGATCTTGGCCAAAGCTGATGAAGCCCTGGTCTATTTTTTTAAAGAAAAGATAATAGTTCCATCCCATAGTTCAGCATGTATTGTAAATATTGCATAGAAATACACCTATAAAAATGACAAAATTCAACTATTTCCCTTATTATATTTCTTTTTGACTTATATATTCACTTTTAATAAGAACTGTTTAATTGGCATTGTTTTGTTTGAGGGCTGGAGACAGTGAGGAGGAATGGTAGAATTGGGAGAACAGGTAGAATTGGGAGAACAGGTATTCAAGGGGAAAAAAAAGAATGTGTTCCTTTACTATAAATCAAAAAATATCAAGTAGAAGAAATAAAGGTTTGTATATATTAAGGTTTAAAAAAATATCAGCTTGACCTTTAAAATTTAGCTTTGTGATTTTGCACTATATATTTTTAACATATAGCTTCAGCTATCACTGTTTTTAACTGACAATCCCAGACCCAAATATTCCTAAAGAAAGAAATTACCACAACTAAAATACAATTTTGGTCTACAAAAACTGAACTAAACAGACAATTAAAGACTCTAATAAATCATAAATCATACCAATATAAAATTCATTCATTTCCATTTTTTTGATACAAATTATTTGCTTAATTACTTCCAAATTTAAATAAAGCTTTCTCTTCTCTCTTGCCAGGAAATCCATAATAGTGCTATACAGCTATCGATGCTGCAAAAACTTGAAAACGTTCTTCACAGAAATATTAAGTGTCACCTTATCTACCCTGAAAAGGTGTAAGAAAAAGCAAAAAGGATGGGCCATACTAGTGGCTACATCCTTCCTCTTGATACTACCACTAAAGTCATTAACTGGAATAATAAAATCTTATAGATGTAGTCCTAGACAGAGAATCTCCTAAGTAAAAGTAAAGCTTGTAAAAATAAGGCTATTAACCACCCCCCACCACCACCACCCAGAGTCAGGACAGGATGCATTTAAAATCTTTCATTTTGGTCTTCACAAGAGCAAAGCAATTTTTATCAATGTACAAAGTACAAACAATTAAAACTCTGAAGTAACTGACAGAACCTTTTCTTTGGAGGAATAAAGGAAGATTTCTCCGGATCTTAAGCGGGGCGGCGGGGGGGCGGAGGGGGGGAAGCTCACCTTTAAAATTTAAAAAAATTTCTTTTTCATTTTAACAAAAATATCCATGTAACTACTTTTATAAATAAGATTTCTATCCCACTAATATTTTCAACACTTATCACACATGAGTCTTAAAATTACACCTGAATACTCTGTGTGTGGGAAAGAGAATGAGTCATTTCTCAACTTGTCTGATAAAGAGGCACTATTTAAGATATCAACTTTTCTGTGTCACCCAGTTCAGCTTTATATATTAATTTTCTCTCATGCAAAGCTAAAATGCCAGACACATTTTTAAAACGGACAAACACAATTGATCTTTTCATCACTATAATCTTCTGAACCAGAGTTGATTGATGATTCCTGGGAACAATAAAAAAAAGTTAAATGCCCTGATTTTCTCAAATTCTAGTGTGTCCCTAGTGATTACTAAATAAATGATTAATATGCTGAACTTGCCTGTTCTACTTATTTCTCAAAATTCATAATCTAGACCTAAAACATAAAGACAAAACAGCTATGTTTTGTGCCAACAGAACTAGTAACTATAGATCACTAGCCTGTAAAGTGTCTATAAATGGAGGTGTAACCTTTGCAAATTCTTAAAATACAGAAGTAAAATTTCAGCCAAAACAAGGAATAAAAAGGTATACATATGGATGTGTTTGGAGAGTGGGTTGGTGCTGAGAAATAAGAACTACAAATGCAATTCATAGTAAGAGTTGAAGACAGGAGACTTAAGTGAAACTTTACTTGGGATAGTGGAAACTTCCAAATTTTTTCTTTGTACAACGTTACAAAAAGGACATCAAGGAACTTTGAGACTGCCCAATCTTATTTCTAATATTTCTTCACTATGAAGTCTATATTTTTAGCAAATTTGCAGTAAGAGTGACACAAAATTAGGCTTTTGGAAACCTAGTAAGTAAATTTTTTGAGCTTTCTAAAATAAATTTTTAAAGTACCAGATACGTTTTTAGAAGCCACTAGCACTTCCTACATTGAAAACATTCAGAGTTCATTTTACACAGTATTTCCTGACCATAATAAGTTTAATGAAGCACATACCTTTGCCTTCAACTTGAGAGTAATTAGATGCTTTCTACCAGAAGCATCTTCAGCTTTTAACTTGATGGTACTGAGACAAGCATCCACATATACAAGTCTGGTGAACAGAAGGAAATAAAAAATGATCACACTAGGGAGGGCAAAGGTAGGGGGAGGGGAAGTTGGAAGATGGTAGGATTCAAAATGAAAATATTTCCTGTATTCCTATGAATCCATTACAAAAATTAATCAGAGGAATTTCTGCATGCCAGCCCTTTATGCGGCTATAGATTTACTGCCGTTAATACACCAGCCTGGTGCTTAATGCAGTCATAGATCTCTGGATTATTTACAATGTGTGTCAAGGCTCATGCTGTGGTCAGTGAGCACTATGTTTCGGTTTTCCATCACTGGAACCTTTGGCACACACAGCATGTTGCTGTCAGCCTCTGCTTATGTACACATTAAACTTCCTGTCAAACTCTTTGATCCATTTCTGTAGTTTCATACAGTATGAGACTTTTATGCTTCCTTTATTTGTTTTTCTCTTCAATGAACTTCTCCTTTATTATCAATAATGTTAGTGTACAAAACTCTGGCTGATATTAGTTCATATACTCAATTGATCCTCTAAGGAAAATGTTATATAAGCACAGGTACAGTCTAATCTGCTAACAATAAATTTTCTTTCCATGCAATATATAGCTTCTGACATTTAACCTGGACACATATTCAAGACGACTAATAATTTTAAACCTATAGCACAGCACAACTGTTTTTGGCTTTAAGTTGCTCTAAATGCATGAATTTTCTACAACAGAAACCAATACCCTTTGAAATATATCATTCTGTAAAAATATGGTCCCTTGAGTAGCATAAGCTACTGCCAAAAAGGTTCAAATTTAGCAGTATATTTACTAGAGAACTAGGCATGTGGATATTTTTTGACATTTTTACAATACTCTTCTCTTGTAAAGATAAAAAGTAGCCAAAGAGTATTGCACAACTTATCACCCAGACTGATGGTGAGACCCATTAGAGTTCAGAACTAACATTAGCCTCCTAACCTAGGAAGCATTTCTTTTAACATCACTATATGCCATTTAGTCACTGGCCAGATAGAATGGTTAAAATGGGTCAATTT
Organism: Ailurus styani; assembly: GCA_002007465.1. Lineage (NCBI taxonomy): Eukaryota > Metazoa > Chordata > Mammalia > Carnivora > Ailuridae > Ailurus > Ailurus styani. The sequence goes on from LNAC01000119.1 coordinate 442,439, forward strand.
CAAGAAATGCTGGGCAATAGCTGTGGAACACTTCTTGTAATGAAAAACGATCTAAATCTTGAAGAAGGTATTTATCTTCAACAGTGGAATCAAAAGTAAAACAAAACAATCTTTATCAACAAATTTTGTCAGAAACTATGAAAAGTCTAGAGTCCTAGAAAACAAATCAAAGTAAAATTATTCTAGAAAAAATATTTAGAGTATCAATGACTTTATATACATATATAGAGATATATAAAATCATCATTTTCTTACAGCTCTATCCCGTAAACATCTCAAATCCCTTTCCCCCCAAAAATTTAGAACATGAGACTTTATCCTATGTTTCATCAATAGGACTCTAAGGTTCAGATATACAGGCATCTGACTCTGAAAACTGTTTTCATCTGAAATCTGTTTCAAGATGTTGAGATGAGCCCATGCATTTATATCCTCCAATCACCAAAACAAAAGCAAAGCAATTTTAAAGTTATAAATAAACCCACAGTTAACAAAAAGAACAAGAAGGAATAATCGTCAACAAAAGAAATTTCCAACAGATATTATAAAAATGAAGTGGTTAGAAAAGCACTGGCTGACAAAACAGGTTGTTTTTGTTTTTATTTTGTTTTAAAGATTTTATTTATTTATTTGACAGAGATAGAGAGCACAAGTAGGCTGAGTGGCAGGCAGAGGGAGAGGAAGGAGCAGATTCCCTCCTGAGTGGGGAGCCTGATGCGGGGACCAAACCCAAGATCCTTGGATCATGACCTGAGCTGAAGACAGATGCTTAACGACTGACCCACTCAGGCACCCCAACAAAACAGATTAGAAGAGGGAGAAAGAAGCCTCCGGGAGGAAGATAGTGGACAAAAAAGAAAAGTCTGTATAATATATAGACTAGAGGGTAGGACTTACATACAAGGCAAAATAAAAAAAAAATTATATATATATATGTATATATATATATATATACATACACAAAACCAAAAGAGGTGAAGGAATTTTAAACTAAGTTATAAACAACAAAGCTATGACAAAAACTGTAATTGCTCTACCATTAGCTTTTCAGTGAAAAGTATTTATGTAGTCATTAAAAATGTAACTGCTTACTAATTACAATTTTTAGAATCCTGCAACAGACAAAAGCTAAAAGACTTAATTATAGCTACGGAAACTAATGTAAATATACTTGACCATGGCAATTTAAAAAGTAGGGATGACAAAAATTGAGAGGTAGAAGGGAAAAGATATGAGGAAGGAAGATTAGGAACACTAAAATTTGTAATTGCTAATTTGAGAGTAAGAGATAATATCTTTAATTGAAGGGACATGAAGGAAGTTTAAGAAATTTTAAAGTGAATAGAGGAATAATAGTGAAGGAGAGAAAAGATGGTATATGAACCGAATCCATTTTTATTATAGTAATCAGTACAGAATTTCTGAAACTGATAAATCAAGTTACATTGAAAAAGGCATATTATTTAGAAATCTCGAAGTTGTAAACATGAAACATTTCAGAGCATCTGTCTAAAAGAGTCAGAGCAGGGATACGAAATGATGTGGAAAAAAAACCTCTTCATTATAAGGCCTAAGTAGATTACAATTGTGATAAATACGCACACAGAAAGCAAGGAGGGGTGGCGAGAGAGAATAAACAACTAAGTCACCACCTAGTTACTTCTCATATTCACATTGCTGCTCAGCATCAAAATATTAGAAATTACTGAATATCTATAAAGATAGAAATAAACAAAAGTCCTAGTCTTTACACAATCACACACACACAAAAAATCATCTTCCCACTTGTTTAAGACAGAGATAATACCTTAAATATAAACAGTGTCATGCTCAAAATACGGCCATGCAGTCAAAATGATCATAATGTTAATTCTGAACTTTTAAGAATTCAAATAAAGTAGCAAAAAATTTATAATTATAGGTTAATCTCACCATAGTATTTAAAATTAAATATTTTATCCATGCTGACTCCAGGAAGAATTATTGTAATTGTAATTATTGTAATTATAATATTATTGTAATTATTAACACTTTGGTACATCTGACCTAGATTGCAAAATGTCCTCTGCTATCTTTTCTCACCTCCTTCCTTTTTTTTTTTTTTAATATTTTATTTATTTATTTCACAGAGGGAGAGAGATCACAAGGAGGCAGAGAGGCAGGCAGAGAGAGAGGGGGAAGCAGGCTCCCTGCTGAGCAGACAGCCCGATGCGGGCCTCGATCCCAGGACCCTGAGATCATGACCTGAGCCGAAAGCAGAGGCTTTAACCCACTGAGCCACCCAGGCGCCCTCACCTCCTTCCTTTTCGTAACAGGATCCCTGCCTCCACAGCACCCCTAACTAAACCAGATTTTAGCAGGGTACATTCCACTCAGCTAACAACCCTTCCAGCTGCCCTTGAGTGTCAGTGTATCACTAAATCTTGGTCAAAGAACTGTAAGCAGTGGGGATATGTACATCTCGAATCATTTATAACTGTGCCTTCTCCCCAAACCCCTCTCATTTTCTCTACCTACAGACTAGAACTTAGGCCAATAAGAGCCAACAAAGACTATGCAGACAAGCACAACACTCATAGAGCAGCTCTGACCAACAGAACTTTCTGCAATGGTGGAGGTGGTCTCTCCCCGCACTGTCCTAAATAGTAACCACAGCAATATGTGGATATGAAGAACTTAAAATATAGCTGGTATGGACACTGAATTGTCAATGTAATTTAAATATAAATGTCAATGTCAATAGCCAGGTATGGCTAATAACTATGTACTTAATGCAGCTGGGGTGGATGGTTGGGAAAATAAACTTGGATTCCTCGATGACCCTGTGGAACAGAGCTACCAACTCACTCCTGACCATCTGCCTACCTCTCAACTGTTGAATGAGAGGTGAATAAAATTCTATCTTGTTTGGAACATTAAGAATTTAGGGTTCCCTTTGTTAACGGCAGCTTAGCTTGTACCCTTACTAATACAATGTATTTCTATCCACAACCGGAAAGAATACCTTAGTGTTTGGTCTATGAAGAGATTCTTAATGGAGGGGAGGAAAGTGATCAATTGTTACAAGTAATATCAAAATCAATTTTTCTGAGAAAAAGTATTTCAAATGTTCTGCTTTATTATAAAGTTGGGTCTCTCAATTTAGACAATATGGAATAAACAGTTTCACTCATTTAAATAAAATACAAGTTCATATAAATAATAAATTTAGGAAAATCACTGAAAAGTTCAAATTTTTGAAAAGTTATAAAATCACATTTAAAATTTATATTGAGAAGTTTTGGTGTTATTACTTAGCTAGGCACATTCAAAAATTGACTAAGAAAATATACACAAATATAAAATTTTAAAAATATTTTTTGGCATTTAACTTTGTATTTATCACTTGCTACACTTCTTTATAAGTTACTGCTTACAATAAAATGGCACTACACTTGAGTTAAATTTTTTAAAACATTTGAAAAAGGATACTAATACTTAAGATTCATAGAGATTCTTGTTAAAAGGTGAATGGTATCAGTACAGAGGCAATACAAATTTGCTTTGTTTTTCTTGAAATACAGTACTTATTCTGACTAACAGCTTAGGTTACATAGTCTTAGGTTACATAGTTTTTCTTTAAACACCTAGATGCATATATGTACCAATAACATCAAAGGAAGACTGAAGACCTTCATGTTTTAATAGGGCATCAGTTTCATCTTTATCACCACCCTCAGGTTTAAGCATTAACTACTTCAAAAAACAATCTCCCTAATTGGTGTCTTTACTCCTTGTATCTTCTGTGCATCAATCTATTCTGCCTTTCATGACTAAATTAATCTTCCTAAATACTTTTTATTTTTTTGAAGATTTGTTTATTTTAGAGAGAAAGGGAGATAGCATGAGTGGAAGGGGCAGAGGGGAAGGGAGAGAGTCCCAGACTCCCTGCTGAGCGTGGAGCCCAATGTGGAGCTTGAGCTCAAGACCCTGAGATCACAACCTGAGCCAAAACCAAGAGTCGGGTACTTAACTGCGCCACCCAGGCGCTCCAATCTTCCTAAATACTTTTAAAATCATATCAACCCCTAGGCTCAAAAACAGTCAATGAGTCCCCATCACTTGCATATCCAGAATCCTTAGTCTAGTAGTTAAGACCTTTCAGTCTGGCCCTGATATTAATCCTCTTATGTGAACAACTGATCTACTCCAAAGTCCAAAGATAACTTGCACATTTCCATCACTACAAACTTACCTCCACCCCTGGGCTCTCTACACTCCTTTCAAGCTTATCCCAATACCCACCTCCTTTAGGAAGAACCTTCCTAAATCATCTGCAGCCCAAAAGGACTTCATCTTTCTAGGGGTCCCCAGGGGGCTCAGTTGGTTGAGTGTCCAACTCTTGGTTTCAGTTCAGGTCATGATCTCATGGGTCATGAGATCGAGCCCCACCAAGCGCTCGGAGACTACTTGAGAGTCTCTGCCCTCTTTCTCTCTGCCCCTCCCTCCTCCCACTTGCGTATGCATGCATAAGCACACACACTCCCTCTCTCAAATAAATAAATCTTCAAAAGGACTTCATTTTTCTCAAAACTGTCACACTGTTCTTTTCATGTAAATTTTTGCTTCCCAATCAAATTTTTTTTTTAAAGATTTTATTTATTTATTTGACACAGAGATAGCACAAGTAGGCAGAGCTACAGGCAGAGGGAGAGGGAGAAGCAGGCTCTCTGCTGTGCAGGGAGCCCAATGTGGGACTCAATCCCAGGACCCTGCGTTCATGACCTGAGCCAAAAGCAGTGGCTTAACCGACTGAGCCACCCAGGTGCCCTCGAATAAACTTTTTTATAAGGAATATGAAAATTTTACACTTCCATGCATTGTATCAGTGCTCTATGTATATTTATTGATTTCATATGCAAGTTTTAAACAACTGAATGCAAATTGTTTAAATTACATACTATAAACATATTACCAATTTAGAAAAACATAATTTTTCACTATTAGATAATTTGCACTTATTCAGTGATTTGAATATATATGAGGAAAAATCACTACGATAAAGGTAATTTAGGATGAAAATCATACTTATTAACATCTACGTTCTTATGCATTATGCAATGAAAATTATCATTACTGGTTATAATTAAATCATAACACTAAGAGCTGTAAAACTCATATATAGTCTGACATTTTTAAGTGAACTAGTGGCTCAACTTTATACCTACTTTACACAAAGCATTATTTGAATCAAATAACACATGTTTCTTTTTAACCCTTATTAAGTATTATTAGTTTCATTTGAAAAATAAAGAAAATGTGGCTCTGAGAGGTTACATTATGTGCCCAAGGTCACACAGCTGATAAGCTAGAATTAAAGATCTGTCTAGTTATTGGAATTAATTTCCTCTTAAGGAGTATCTCCATTTCTCCCAATATGGTATACAGTTCTTTCAAATGCATTGAGTTATAGAAAATGTCAATGGATTAATAAGTTCATTACCAAAATAAGGTACTTAATTAAAATCGACTTTATATTTACAATCTTTCAATAGCACAATAAATTTAATAAAACCCAGCTCCTTCCCTAAATTTAAAAGGCCAAATAGTTGAATTCTACTCACTCTAATTGATAAATACGCTGTCTAAAAAAAGAATAAAACCATCAGATCACACTTCCCCTGTCAGAACTATTTAATCTCTGAATTACCCAGGGCCATGTGATTACTAAAATAAACATAAGGTATCTTATAACTAAGATGACTACGTATTTCTTCCAAATTGAGACACTTCAGAGACTGCAAGAGGCCAGGATAAAAGGCATAAACTAGGATTATCCTAGGTAAAAGTGGGATGTAGATCAACCTACTTATAACAAAAAGTATTTAGTGTTTTCAACTCCAGGACATTCTTAATATCCTTAACATCTTAATGTTTCTTAACAGAAAATCCTGTTAAACCCCAAGGACTCTAATTCTTACCCTTTTAATGATCCATTCTGCAAAACAAAACAAGCAGAAGTGAACAGAAACCTATCAAGACAGCTTTTTGCATCACTTACCTGTGTGAACTGTGTAACACCCAAAATCACCAACTGTCTTAACATCATCTTTTCAACCTCCAGACAACTAGCTGTTTTTAGTGTGTTTAAAAGTTGAAACAAGTACAGAAATTACAACACCACCTATCAAACTTAAGGTCAGTTACTAATTCTCATGTCATTTCCATTTAAAAAATGTATGCGAATAAAAGGGAAAAGATTTCAATCATTCTAAATATTTCTATTTTTTTCCTAATTTTTTATAAAGTCTCATCATATAGAATTGATTAGATGTAGCAGTTATCTAATTTAAAAACACAGCAAGGTCTTCATTACCTTAAAAAAAGATTTTACTTTCATTATCAGATTTTACCATTATACTAACAAAACTACAAGAATATTAGAGTATAAGGAAAATATAGACATACTGACATGGTCTAAAAATCATTAAGATTCTGACAATCCATTCAAATCAATTTGTCATACAAATTACTGTCTGTGTCATTTTAAGAGATATTTTAAATTAAGAAGCTGGCCAGCTATTCAGGCAAGGCCTCAAAAGGTAGCAATTCTAGTATGTGGATAGCACAATTCAAGTCTCCATATTAGTTCTGATGGTCTGAAACCCAATGCCAACAATGCCAGACATGATTTAATAATTAAATCACAAAAATAAAACTGATAAGATTTTCTTACTCCAGAAAGCACTGAATAAATACCAAATACCGACAAAATCTTACTCTCTGGCTTCTGACAATCCACGCAAACAATTTCTCTTTTGCTAACATATTCTTCATTTGTAAAGACTATGAAACAAGTGATTTGGTAACAGCAGCTATATTCTAATTCAATCATTCAATCACTAGTCACTATAATTAAACTTTGATCTTTCACAAATCTAAACAACAGATTTCATAACTATCTCTCAGGATGGGTTAATTTTGCATGTGGCCAATTTTATCCATGATGAGACAGTCACACTGAGAGTGAAACTAATAAAAAAACTACCTCCAAGTATTTGAGGGCACTTTATTAAAGGCTCCACATCAGAGCTACTCCATAGCACAATTCTAGGCAGCATCATTCACACAGAATGCCTAAAATTGTTAAGCAGCCAGTCTTGGCTACATACACATTTTATATATAAAGCTGAACATAAAAATATCTACCTTGAAATTTATTCTGAGAATTAACTAGGAATTATATAAAGTGTCTATAGCAGTCAGTGGCATAGGACAGAAACTTCATAAATGGAAGTTCCCGTATAAAATAATCTTAGTCTAAGGAAGAGACAAGCATTCATATTGTGATCAGTGCTATGACAGAGGCATTCATAACCTTCCTTTTGGCTTCATCTATTAAGATTTTTTTTTAATTTATTTATTTGACAGAGAGAGAGATCACAAGTAGGCAGAGAGGCAGAGAGAGAGAGAGGAGGAAGCAGGCTCCCCGCTGAGCAGGGAGCCCGATGCGGGACTAGATCCTAGGACCCTGAGATCATGACCTGAGCCGAAGGCAGAGGCTTAACCCACTGAGCCACCCAGGCGCCCTTGGCTTCATCTATTATCCAAGCTAGACATCTGTCTCTTTTTCTCCCACATCAGAACAATATATATAGTGCAAAACAAAACTCAATACTATTTATCCCTAAAAAACACTTATTCCATAAGATATTTTAATAAGTGCAGTATTTCTCTTATACCTTTCTTGATAATAGCTCTCAAGAAACCCTATAATTATATTCTGTAGTACTTATCAGAGTTAGAATTAAGTACTACTGTGATCATCTACTTAAATTGACTCTCCCACCAGACATAAGTTCCTTGAGGAATCTAAGTCTTGCCTATGGTTATCCACTGCCTTACATTATAGGCATTCAATAGTTAGGTAGGGAAAAAAATAAATGATTCACAAATCCCATATTTGCATTCTTCAACTATTTCATTACTGGAGTTCTTCCAAGCGTGTCACAACAACTTAGAAAAGGGTTTTCCCTTCCCAAGTCCTTCCTATATTCCTAGCTATCCTCTAAACACTAAGATCTTAACCTTTAAGCATCTGAAAATAAGTCAACATGATTTTTCTCTAACACCTTAAATCCAAAGAATGACCAGGTCCATGATGTCAGTGCCTCAAGACAAATCATAGTTCCAGCCAAATGACTATTAGTTCATCTCAATTCATTACTTGTCTTCTGTCTCCTCTCTCCTTGTTATGCTAAATTTTATTTAAAAGTTCCATCCTTCCCAAATCCTATTCAGGAATGGCACCTTACCAAACAATGCCTAATCACATGAATAACGTTAACCAGTCCTCGATATCACCACGACAGTACATTTAAAGTTACATGTAACAACCATTTCTGGCTAAAATGGAGAAGCATGCTACAGACCTACACTTCCACTGAGAACTACCNAAAAGGAAAAAAAAAAAAAAAAAAAAAAAAAAAAAAATAGGCGTCATCAAAGAATTGCGAAGGCAACCAAGACCTAAAGCGCCAAGGTCCTGAAAAAGGGGAACAGAGGAGAGGTAAGCCAATAGTGCAGCCATTTTTCCCATCAGCTTATTTACCAATTCTGAGCACAGGGCACGAGAACAAGGAGTTGGGCAAAGGGCACAAATAGAAAGCTGCTATTAAGAAGCAAACCAAAACAAACAAAAAAAACACACTGCAGCATTTTTTGGAACTCTCCTGAAGTTAGAGAAATAAAAATAACAGACCTTTGGGCGCCTGGGTGGCTCAGTGGGTTAAAGCCTCTGCTTTCGGCTCAGGTCATGATCCCAGGGTCCTGGGATCGAGGCCCGCATCAGGCTCTCTGCTCAGCAGGGAGCCTGCTTCCTCCTCTCTGTCTGCCTCTCTGCCTACTTGTGATCTGATCTCTCTCTCTGTCTCAAATAAATAAATAAAATCTTAAAAAAATTAAAATAAATAAATAAATAACAGACCTTTGAGGGCCAGAATATTCTGGTAAGACCAGAGACCTTTTCCTAGTATTTCAGCACTTTTCCATCAAAACCTTTGATAAATCCTTGAACTGCAAGTGATGAGGATAAAAAAAAACTAAGCAGAAAGCCAGTGAAAACCAAGAGGTGGGGGATATTTGGATATCCCATAATGCTGAGGAGAAATTATTTGAAGTTTAGAACCCACACCAGGAAAAGCCCCAGTGAATATCCCCAAGCTCTCAGTGGGAACCCTGGGAGGGCTACCACTAACAGTAAAGCAAACATGAGGCAGATAAAGCACTGTCAAAAATGGACCCCTGACTCCAACCGAAAGGTAAGTGGCCCCATGAAGAGACACACATGAGAGTTTAGGATCTACCAAGGGAGAAATACCAATGAACACACCCAGCTCTTACCTACAAGTTCTACAGGGTTACAACTTAGGAAAGGGAGGGGAGCAGTAAGAAGTACACTGAGTCTTACGAAAACTATAATCTAACCTGAACCAGTTCAATCTTTAACAGGATTATAGCAACCTGCCTCTACTCTAAAAAAGGGAAAAGGTAAACCCTTTTAAAAGAAAAATACCATTTGGGGTGGCTGGGTGGCTCAGTGGGTTAAAGCCTCTGCCTTCGGTTCAGGTCATGATCTCAGGGTCCTGGGATGGGGCCCCACATCGGGCTCTCTGCTCAGTGGGGAGCCTGCTTCCTCCTCTCTCTCTGCCTGCCTCTCTGCCTACTTGTAGTCTCTGTCAGATAAATAAAATCTTTAAAAAAAAAAAGAAAATACCATTTAAAACCTCTCAACTTTCTTATACACAATTTCTAACACTCGACAGAAGATCATTAGGCAAAGCACTACACCCTTAATGAGTAAGAGCAAATACTGGAGAACAGCCAGCAAGAGAAAGTGAGAAAAGGTATATTAACTAAAATATCTGGAAATTAAGTCGGCTTCCGCATTTCTCCCCTTTTGCCAGTTTTTCAGGGTACAATGTAGTGATTTGGTATATTTATTATGAAATCACGACAATAAGGCTAACCTCCATCATCACACCATTTACACAGTTTTTCTTGTGATGATATCTCTCCCCCATTTATGGACTCTCCCCCTCCCCTTCAAATAAATAAATAAAACCTTTAAAAAAATAAAATAAAAATACGGGGCACCTCAGTGGCTCAGACGGTTAAGCATCTGCCTTTGGCTCAGATCATCTCCGTGTCCTGGGAACAAGCCTCATGTCACTACAGGCTCCCAGCTCAGCAAGGAGTCTGCTTCTCTCTCTCCATCTTACCCTGGTTGTGTTCTCTGCCTCTCTTGATCTCAAATGAATAAATAAAAATCTTTAAAAAAATTAAAATAAATTTAAAAACTCGGAGAAATAGACAAATTACAAATTATACATATATAACAATTATATATGTATATTGTACATATACATATGTATACAACATACATAATATACACATGTACATATGTATGTACATATACAACATAACATATACATATATGTGTATATAATATACATATATAATACATAATTATGTATATATACAAATTTATATATAAATATACATACATATTGACTTTAAAAAGTTTGCCAATTTTAAATATAGAATTAAAATGCATAACAATAACACAACAGGTAAGAAGTGAAAAAACACAATGAGTTTTAGATCCTCCCATAACAAAATTGGTAAAAGTAAATATGCATATTTTGCTATACATGTTGAAATCTCCAAGTTAGTTCTAAAAGAATAAGAGAATGTATAACAACTTAATTCTTGATTAATTCAAATAAAGGCAGATGAAAGTAGATAAAGAGAAAAAACAAAATGCATGACACAAACAGAAAACATATAGCAAGATGTCAGTGAAAATGGTAGTAAATTTACTGAGTGATGTCAGTGAAAATGGCAATGAGAAATTCCTAAAAGTCTCCATTCCGTAACAGTTACAAGAACAATGACCCAAAAAACATCAGGAAAAAAAAGCAAACATGTGCGGTGATGGATATGTTAATGAGTTTATGTGAATCTTTCCACAATGTACATGTAAATCAAATTATCACCTTGCACATACTGAAAATATCAATCTTGTCAATTATACCTCAGTAAAACTAAAATAACGTTTATGTTCAGCAAAAATATGGTAACATCTTACTTTATACATAAGTTTTTTTTTTCAAAATTTTATTTCACATTTTACTTTGTAGATCAGTTTCTTAATGATGCTACCCCTTTAATTCATACCCACAATAACAATGAGTTATCAATTATAGTTAAATAAGTTCTAATTATAATGAAACACTTTGACCAAAAACAAGTACAAAATAGCTAAAACTGCAAATAAATTTAAATGTGTAAAAAGAAAAAAAAAAGACTTTCTGAAACATTTAAAAATAGACATACTTATCCCAACCAAGAGTTCCTATTTCTTCAATAAGGCTAGAGTAGAATTGGGGAGGCAGAGGTGGTGCATACAATTCTGGTTTATTCTTTAAAGCAACTTCCTGTTTAAAAAAAAAAAAAAAAAAAAAAAGACTTGAATCTGCTGTGGATTGCTAGACAGTGAATTGTTACTATCTGATTACAAAACAGCTTTCTCCTTTGTGCCTCAATAAAGTGTCCATTATTTTTATAGAAATTCCAGGTGAATCATTCCCCTTCTCATTTAAAGACAGGAAAAAGTTAAAGGACTGCACTGAAGGTTATTATGTGAAAATGTCAATTATTATACCATTTAAAAACTTTAGATTTTTAATATTTTTCTAGACTATTATGCCTATCAGATATGACAAGAGTTTAAAAATACCCTAAAGGCTTCACTGTTTTTCTATTCCTGTGGATATGACTTTGATATAGAGAAAATGTACTTTAAGCCTGAACTCTTAAGTACATTGTTTAGACAGATATATTTGTATACAGTTATGAATCACACCCATACAAACAAAAACCCTTTATTACTACAGTAAATACTCACTTACTACTCTATTTCACTGACTTAAAATCTGTATTACTCCCAGACCAGGATAAGTGTTTTTCCATCTATGTGGAATCACAGTTCCTTTCCCTGCTAGGCCCACCGATGATATCTTCAAGATGATTTATGTACACCGCCCCCCAAAAAACTAACATTTACTTTTTTTTCTTTTTTTTTGGAAGCAATACAAACATCACTAGGATCGCTGAGGCTGAATATTATCAATTACTTCAAAGGTGCTAACCTAGACAAATATCTTACTTGGAAAGCAAAAATAAAGTATCTGCAAATTACACAGATGTTCATACGATCTGTTTTATCAAAAGAGATAAAAAAATAAAAAAGTCAGATATAGTAATAAAACCAGATGAAAACAAGCATAAGAATTATAAATGTTTCTGTTAACTGTAACCCTAATAAAAGGTATAATTTTTTCCTTTAAGCATCTATTTACTCTATTAGTCCTTATACTTTGTTTTTAAACAAGGATAGGATACTATTAAATAAGGATAGGATACTATTAAATTGAGATAATACAGGGCGCCTGAGTGGCTCAGGGGCTCAAGTCACGATCTCAGCGTCCTGGGATCAAGCCCCGCTTTGGGCTCCCTGCTCAGCGGGAAGCCTGCTTCCTCCTCTCTCTCTGCCTGCCCCTCTGCCTACGTGTGATCTCTCTGTGTTAAATAAGTAAATAAATAAAGAGATAATACTAGAAAGAATAGATTTTACAAAACAGTATTTTGAAATCAAGACTTAACTAAAACTACTTTCTAAATCTGCTTTAGGATTAAAAACAACAAAATGGTGAAAGCAGGGTTGTAAAGCTCAAAATGACAGTTTGGATTTAATTAGAAGGTAAGCTCTTAAAACACAAAGAGTACACTGCTTTTTTAATAAACTAAATCCCTAATGTTATCTGTAGTCCATGGAAATAAATTTTTACTATTAAGATTATCCTGTTTAAAAAAAAAGTCAGTATAGTTCTTATACTTTTATATAAAACAGCTTCAGGAATTCTTTTGAAATTTTTTTAAACCCAGAAATATTAAATACTGCTATCCACATATATGCATGGTAAATTTGGATAATAAAAACTGTATCTTAATCTTAAGTTAATGACATTCGTAAACTCTACCTTCCACCTTGGGTAAGACAAGTTACTCCTATTCCAGAACCTTAATAGGAAAAAGGGCAAAGGCAGAATCAAAGCACTCTTTGTGAAGAGGCAAGATACACAGTAGAAAGAAGACAGAATTTAGAAAGGTTTTAAATCCTAACTTTATCATTTCTTATTCTAAAACCTTAGCTACGTACTACTAAGCCCTAAAATGGGTATTAAAAAAAAAAAAACCTACCTACATCAGAGTTCTTTCAAAATACAGGTAATTGTGGGGCATTTGGTGGCTCAGTCAGTTAATCTGACTCTAGATTTCAGCTCAGGTCATGGTCTCAGGGTCCTGGGATCAAGCCTCGAATGGAGCTCTGCACTCAGCTCAGAGACTGCTTGGGATCCTCTCTCCCTCCCCCTCTTTCCCTCTCCCTGCTTGCATGCACGTGCGCTAACAAATCTTTAAAAAATAAATATAGGTAATTGTTCATTTATTAAATATATACTGAACTCCTACTATATGCCTAGTTATTACTAGGAAATTGTGGAGATTTACCAAATCTCCCGAAAAGGTTCAAAAACTACTGATTTCATCTGGACATCATCCTCCGTGCTTTGATTGGTGATTACATTATAGGAAACCCTGTTACTGACAACATAGCCCAAATAAACTAATAAAATTCTTTTTTTTTGGTATACTGTTCATAAATGTGCAATCGTTTCACCAATTCTGTCAATTTCTTTAGAAAACTAAAATACAGCATGTCATCTTATTCAGAAGTACAACAAATGTACTAAATAGAATATTGTTAGAGATCGATGTCAATTATTTTATTTTAAACTAATGAGTGTTTCTTCAAAATTAAATGACCAATACAGCTGTTCTTACAAGCTCATAAAGTCAGCCAATAATAAGAGCTTAATGGGACATGGTGTATATAGTTTTACTCTGGTCCCTTAATCCTTTTATTTATACAGCTTATGAAAATTATAAGAACTCTTTTTTTTTTAAGATTTTATTTTTTTATTTGACAGAGAGAGAGCCCGAGAGAGCACAAACAGGGGAAGCAGGAGAGGGAGAGCAGGTTCCCTGCTGAGCAGGGAGGCCAATGTGGTGTTCTATCCCAGGACCATGAGATCATGACTTGAGGCCAAGGCAGATGCTTAACCAACCGAGCCACCCTAGGCACCCAAATAAAAAAACTTTTCAAACTTTTTGGCAATGTCATGGTAAACCAAAATATGCTTTACTTCTTCACCTTACATTTTTTAAGCTTATCATGAAATCTGGCCTTTGATGAAATTCATGATCAATTTTGATAATCCTTGCTAGGGTTTACAAATTTGTAAGTCAAAATTCAAACTTCAGAAATTGACTTTATTTATTCTGATCCCAAACATTTTATCAAAGCCCTACCTCAGAGGGTTGTTATGAGGATTTAAAAAAAAAAAGGACTCAGAACAACTTGAGCAACTAAGCTCTTAGTATGTGGCTGCTGTTAATAAAAATCTCAAAAAGAACTATAAAAAATAAACTTTCAGTTATGTTAGGAGCAATATACTGGTACTATAATTTTGTAAAATATAAACAGATATAGGAAAAGCATAAGTAAAACATAACAAGTAAAAATTAAAAATTATGTTAATATTAGAAACCAAGATTTTCAGAGTAAAATATAAGCATGAAAAATAAATTTAAAATGTTATAATGCCAAATATGAATTGGAAATATCAATATGAACTTATAATGAATTATTCTCTTTCTAAACAGCATTTTTTTTCCTAGCTCTGTCCACTGAAGAGGCCTACCAGTAATAGTTAACACTCCACAGTTTCCAAATCTGTGGCGTCGAAACATCATTACCTACAAAGAAACCATGGCTTTTTATAGAAGTAACTGATTATAATTCTGCAAAAGGATGAGTACATTAAACTGAGGTAACCGGGATCAGAAAGCAAAGTTTGGCCTCTGTTAAAAGAACTAAGGAGCCACAATGAAAGGGCATACACTGAACAAAAAGGATACAATTTAAGCATCAAAAGGTATAGTGACTGCAATGGATTAAGGTCAATATATAAAAACTCAGGAGTTCATAATGATACTAAAAAAAAAAAAGAAAAAAGAAAAGAAACAAGCACTTAACCTATTTCTCCTGTATGAGCTATATGTCAAATTAACCAAATAACTGATGAAGGGAAGTCGTTCTCTACAGAAGATTGCCAGATAATAAATGTAGAGGATATAGATAATGGAATCTTAAATATCACCATTTGCAACCTCTAATAGTGGATGTAGGCAATGATTATCACCAGATGCGAAAATCATTAGGTGATAAGCTGATAACAAACTTTATATTTGATGGATCTAAATCTACTGATCAATCCTAACTCTACTAAGAGAGGAACTATCAAATACCATGTGGCTCCTCATGCAATGTAAATACACAGCACAAAGTATTCTTAGAACAAATGAGACTAGATCACAAAAAAGGTAGAAAAATGTTAAAAGACACTATGAATAATAATAAACCAAATCCAGAATGCAAGAAATGTTATAGGACAGATAATTTAATGTAGATTAAAAGAAAAAAAAGTACAGGAAAGACATAGCATTGCTAGAAATTAAAAGACTTATCAACACGTAATGTGTGCACTTTGTTTGCATACAGACACAAACAAGAAGCTGTACGAAATTACCAGTAAGTCTGTCGGGGGTTATAACAGCATATTCAAAAACAAAACAAAACAAAACAAAAAACAAAAAAACACTTAGCTGTTAGAAGCATACACCTATAAATTCATGGAGAGATGAATACAACGTTTAAGATTTCCTTAAAAATACTCTAGTCCCAGGGCACCTGGGTGGTTCAGTCCAGTGTCCAACTCTTGGTTCCAGTTCAGGTCATGATTTCAGGGTCCTGGGACTGAGCCCTGCATCTTGCTCAGTGGGAAGTCTGCTTGAGATTTCTCTCTTCCTCTGCCTCTCCCTGCCCTATTCGGCACACACTCTCTTGCTCTCAAATAAATAAATCTAAAAAAGAATAGTCCCTTCTCATTAAGGAGCAGGGGAAGAAAAGTGGCAAAATACTGAGTTAGGTCATGGGTCCATGGGTATTCACTACACACTCTTCTCTCTTCTGTTTATATTGAAAACTTGAATAAAAAATTTCTTAAATACAATGTCTATAGGATAAACTAAAAACTCAAGCATCTTATGCATAATTAACTGAATAACCGATTATTATATATAACTGTGTATATAATGAACCCTAACAAGTTCTTCAGAAATCTGCAGCTATAAACAAAATTATTTATATACTGTATTAGATCTTTAAGTGTGGTTACCTAATCTCTCCACAGATGTTAAATTCTGACAGACCAGGAGTACATTTTATTTCACCACCTGTCCAAGACCAGCATCCAGTGTACTCGGTTTGACACAATCTGGTTCCTATACACAGTTCTGTTCCTCATGTAATTCAAAAAAAGCATCATCCACATTTATACACACAGTAAAATAAAACATTAAGTGACTGGGAGTTAAGTTTTAAATTCTAATTATATTAGTTTTTACAGGAATTTAAAAAAAAAATCAGGACTTGTAGAATATGGTAACAGCATTAGAAAACAAATTCTTACCAAAATCATCTTCAACTCCATCATAAAGCTCATTAGATCAGCAGAGTGCTGCATTCTCTAGATCAAAACATTTCGAATTAATTTCATTTGTACAATGACTATACACTGCAATTGAAATAAAATACAGGTCCATGTGAATGTGAAAAAAATATCATACATCTACATCTTAAAAGTTTAAGAACTGAAGTACTAGTCACCATCCCTTCTATACCTACCAATTTCATTCTGAAAGAGTAATTAAAGCCCTCAAATCTATTATGGTGAGCTAAACTGAATTGTATCTAAATCTCTTAAAATCTCACACACTCCTTTGTCCCTTCAGCACCGACAACTGATCAAGTTTAGCAAATCTACCAAACCACATCATTAAAAAAAAAAAAAGTGGTATGGGGTGTAGAGGAAATAATATAAAAATCAGGAAAATCTATGCAATTGAAAAATTTAATCAGAGTGATGAGTTAATCAATACTGTATTTTTATTTTTCCCCCTTGACCTTAAAAACTACATATAATTGTCAATTTTGTCTTATCACAACTACCCCATATTAATTCAAAAGAAGTCAATCTTTAAACCAGATAAAACCATGGTAATAAAATAGCAAAAAGGAAATAACTTGTAAAGTTCAATATTTAAGAGTTATAATTCCATTTCCTAGAAATCTGATTCTTAAAATAACTACAGAATAAGGGAAAACAAAATTCTCCAGTGTAACATTTTTTATTTGATGAAACGCTACATCACTTCTCTGCTTGAAATAAAAATACTGTATTTTTGTTACTTTTTGTGATACACTGCACTACCACCACACAGTTCTGAACAAAGCCAATCTAATTTTTCCCCCTCTTTTAGAGGAGAAAAATAATAATCTAAGATATTTCAACAATGCATGAGACATATGAAGCACATCTTAACATAGCTTTGGGTGGGCAAATCTGTAAAACAAATCTGACTTTCCCATCTTCTAAATATTTTCTCCCTTAGCTTACTACTAATGAGCAATAAATTATATTAAATTTTTGAGAACTACAGCCTAGAGGCTAAATCGAGCCCAATACCAATTTCTGTAAATAGAGCTGTACTGAAATACAGCAACGCCCATTCATTTACCTCTTTACGGCTACTTTGGCTCTACAAATGAAGTAGTTGTGAGAGATTTTAGGGACCACCAAAGCCTGAAAAATTTACTAGCTGGCCATTCACAGAAAAATGACTGCTGATTCCCCTGACCCATATTTACTAAAGTTAAAACAGATACAAGGAAAAGACAGTAATATTAGAATAAAACAAACTCTGGGTCCTATATGACCAACTGGAGGACACAAAAGAGATTAGTAAGTAATTGGGACTTTTTCTAGGATCCCTCTTGGTGAACTGGTAGAGAAAAACAGTTATAGATATTATTATACTTAGTCTTTATTAACAAGATTTTTGCAGACTGTTTAAGTATCTCAATAGATTCATTTCTTAAATTCTAGTATACAATATAAATAGTCACACTGGATGAGGGGAAGCAGTGGAGAGAAAACAGAGAGAAATAATTTAAACATCCCTTTTAAAAAACTGCAGTAATTATGCTGCCAGCAATGACAGCCTACATTCTACATATCAAATAGTTTATCTCCTATATGTCTTTGTGGTTTAGTAATGCTTTATGTGAGTGACTGTCATTGTCAGTTATCATACATAATAACCTGCTTTTAAGATAGAAAAAATACAGGAATATAGAAAATCAGGAAAAACATACAAGTGAATAAAGCATCAAAAGAAGCACAGTTCTACTTTTTTTTTTCCTACAAGAGGCATTTCATTACTTTTGGTTTCTTTAGTAACACTGAGATTTTTTTTTTAAGTTTTTCTAATTTTTAAAGGAATTTTCAGGTAGAAGAATCTAAACTTTAAGAATAACTACATTGGAGCTGAAGGTGAAATGGGTTAAGGTGATCAGTAGTACAAACTTCCAGGGGCACCTGGGTGGCTCAGTCGTTAAGCATCTGCCTTTGGCTCAGGTCATGACCCCAGAGTCCTGGGGTGGAGCAGGGAGCCTGCTTTTCCCTCTCCCTCTCCCTCTGCTCCTATCCCTGACCCCCCACCCCACCCCCACTCATTCTCAGTCTCTCAAATAAATAAAATCTTTTAAAGTAATAATAATACAAACTTCCAGTTATAAAAAGATTAATCCTGCCTATTTACACCCATGCTCTATTTACATCTACGTTCATTAAGTACATACATATGATCCTAAGTGACCTCCACCACATCTTTTCTTTTACTGATCTAAAACTACATTCCCGGGCGCCTGGGTGGCTCAGTGGGTTAAAGCCTCTGCCTTCGGCTCANGTCTTGGGATCGAGGCCCGCATCGGGCTCCCTGCTCAGTGGGGAGCCTGCTTCCTCCTCTCTCTGCCTGCCTCTCTGCCTACTTGTGATCTCTCTCTGTCAAATAAATAAATAAAATCTTTAAAAATAAATAAATAAAAATAAAACTACATTCCCATTTTTGCCACAAATACTCTATAATTTCTAGATGGGCCTTGGATTTCTTCTTACTATCACTATTCAGTCTTGGCAGAGAAACTGCTCAAAAAGTAATGGATATGAATAAGGGTGAATACATTTGAAGACCCTAAAGTGTCTGGGATGGCAGTCTGTCTCAGAACAAATGCTGCCCAGGAAGGCGCTGAGGATTCCAAGACAGAAAACATTTTATATAATGCATGGATCCTTAAAATATTTCAGATGAAACCTATAAAATTCAGCAACTACTAAACCAGTCTGTTAAAATACTCTGCAAGTAGTCCTCTAAAAGTTAATTTAGTAATTTCTCATCCTTGCTTAAAACAAACCTTTTAAAGGACTTACCTGTTGTACTATTTGATGGTATCCATTAAGTACTGCTCTCAGTTGCCAACTACATAATAATCTAAAATTTTAATGGAACAAAATGGTTTGTTCATTGTTCAGAATTAAAAAGAAAAAACTTATTTGTATGCTAACACAAACATGCACATACAAAGAATGACATAAATATAATTCTGACAAGTTAATAAAATTTTTACCACTGATACTGTTGAAAGTCTTGTCTTCAGACTGTCGGTACTAATTTTATTTCAAATATAAATAACTGCAATCAGTAAATGACATGCAAACAGTAAATCTTTTTTTAACATACCAAAAGCAGAATTTTCTACTTAACTCGATTCTTCTCTAAGGTAGGTTAAATCAACAGTTTTGATCATAATATGCAGAACTTGTATTTGAGAAAGTATATGTAGCAATATAATCTTCAACTTCATGAGTAATATAAAAGATACTTTTAATTGTGTAAGTAGTAGTTAGTGTTCATCTACCCACTGGCTCACCTCAGCTGTGCTCCCCATATTGCTTAGGTACGTAACTCTTCTAAGAATTGCTTTTCCTTACCTGGAAGTAGGAAGCCCCGGATTCCCCAATTATAGCCCTTTCAGACCACCATAACTCCTTTCCATTTTTGCTATGCTAATAACCCCCATTTCCACTATTTTCTCTCTTAATGGCAAAGTAGTCCACTCAACCGCCCATGGGAAAATTCCCCCTCCAAAAGTACTTTCCATCCCTTGCCACCAATTTGGTCATTAATCATCACTTTATTGTGATATTCTTATTTTCTGCTAGTTTTTTCAACGGAATATATTAACTTGCTCAAGCAAATCTCAAAAAAACAACTCATTATAACTCTTCTTTGACTGCATACCCTTCTCTACCACTCCCTTCAAAATACAGCTGATCCTTGAACAACAGTGGTTGAACTGCACGGGTCCACTTACACACAGATTATTTCAATAAAGATATATACAGTACAGCAAACACATTTCCTCTTATAATTTTTTTTAACATTTTCTTTTTAGTCTGTAATATACACAACATACAGCATACAAGTGTTAAACAGTTTGTTCATTTCTGGTCAAAAGCACACTGTTAAATTGTTGCAGTCAAAAGTTACATGCAAATTTTCAAGTGCATAAAGGGTTGGTGCCCTTGACCCCCAGGGTTCTTCAAGAGTCAATTGTAGGGCACCTGGGTGGCTCAGTGGGTTAAAGCCGCTGCCTTCGGCTCAGGTCATGATCCCAGGGTCCCGGGATCGAGGCCCGCATCGGGCTCTCTGCTCAGCAGGGAGCCTGCTTCCTCCTCTCTCCTCTCTCTCTGCCTGCCTCTCTGCCTGCTTGTACTCTCTCTCTCTCTGTGTCAAATGAATAAATAAATCTTAAAAAAAAAAAAAAAAAGAGTCAATTGTAATTTATACTGTTTACGTTTCCTTTCTAGTCACCCACTACAAAACCCAATACAATCTGGCTTCTGCCACTACATGAAACCTAATTTAACCTAACCCCTCTGCAATACTCAGCACTACAAAACATTTCCTCATTAAGCCTCTATTTGGCTTCAGTGACAACCGTCCAGATTTTCCTCTTACTTCTTTGGTCAATCCTTAATCTTCTTCCAAGTTCCTCTTTATCAGTTCTTTACATGTTGGTATACTCTCAAATCCTTAAATGTTGGCTTTCCCTTTTCGCCCCACACTTGCAGGGGCAATGGAAAGTACCCATACAGCCCAAATCCCATGCCTAATGTGACTTCCGTGTCTCACACCTGAGTTCCACACTAATACATTAAACATCTCCTCTTGATATTTCACACCTAATACGTCTTAAAATGATGGCTCTCCTACTTCTCCACTGTGACCTGTTCTCTACCTTAGCTATCTGAGCCAGGAACTTAGAAAGCAACCTTTACTCCTCTTTCCTTCTTTTCTCCTACTTGTGATCAGTCACAAAAATCCTGTCGATTCTAATGAATGTCTCTGGATTCTTCCTCCACTATTCTCCCAGAGATGTTTAAGAGCAGAAAAGAGGTTCTAGGTGCTACCTAATTTCCAGTCTCATTTCTTGATATTCCTTGATGTCTGCACCAAGAGATACCTTACACAATTACTATTTATCTAAGCTTTCAAAGGAAAAAAAAATAGAGAATTAATGTGTTACCTTTGAAAAGTATTTCAGCACAAAGTAAACTAAAAAATGTACACTGATTTGGGAAAAAACTGGAAATGTTTCTGGTTGACTAATAAGCACTTTAGGCAAAACTCTAATGGTTAGAATAGGCTTTTCTTAGATTAACTACCCATCCCACCAAGATGCATGTATATAACCAAACACTACATCACCTTGCATTCTTCATTTGTAAATCTTCAGGCAACACTATTCTAAGGTGAAAATCACGTCCCTGTGGAAAATATTGAAAAAGTTCACTCAAAATTTTCATCTTTCACAATGTTAAGAAAAAGTTAAACAAAATTACATCAAAAAGGTAAGGTTTTCCTTTATTTTCAAAATGGTATCAACTTTATCCAAATCCTTACATTTGTTAAAATATATGCAACAGAATATTGCATTTAAAGGAAAATAATGTAAAAATGCCAGAAACTTTGTAATCACTGGGAAACCAAAACAAAGACAAGACTTTATTTTTAAAGAGAATCAATTCGCATAACAGAATATTAAGAAACTGTTAGTGCAAACGAAGAAATTTAAATATTTCTTATTGGCTTTTAAAAAAAATCTTTCAATTGCTGTGACTACGGAAAAAAAATTAGTGTAAAGTAAGAATATATAATACATTAGACTTCACATTGTTAATTTTCTCATTTTAATAAAAGGAAAATATATTTAGTTCCACAATCTGAACATACAGACATGAAAGAAGTATTTTCAAAAAAACAGAATATTTAATTCACCCACATTCGTGGGCCTTTAATAAAAACATCACTAGTATTTATTTTAATTTAAATATTTACTAGCTATACATTTGAATATACCAAATTTTACTCGAGTTTTTCTAAGGAAAGAACTGTACTCTGAGAAATATATTTGGTTTCACTTTCTTAAGAAAGTAAATGGGTAAGCAGCTTAAACTTTATATCTTAAATAGGATAATACACATGATCTGAGCAAAGGTAAGCAGAAAAAGACAAACAGAAATATAATCTTTTACTCCAACAATATAAAATGAAAAAGAGTAATAAAATTCTCGAAAAATAATCACCATGAGAATTTTAGCACAGGCTCCCTCAAAGCAGATTCAAACTAAAGGAACACAATTAAATGTACCCCATAACCTTTACTTTCATGATAATATTACAGTTCTGACTTTCATTACATTTAAATGTCCTTTAAAAAAATGAAACAAAATGTACTACTGACCTTTTCAAAAGGTCAAGTAACAATAATTCACTATTTCATTAAAGCACAAGAAGGTATTATGTAGTAACTTTAACCTAACTTTACAGACATCCCACACATAGGTGTAAGAACAATCTGGAATTCAGAATTTACATGAAAAATAGTAAAACTATTCTACTGATCTTTTATCTGAAAGAGTAAAATTCCAAAGTCCCTTATTTGCAAAATCCAGCCATTTTAAAAGGTCAACTGCTATGTTACATGCCATAATATTTTTCTGATTCAAGAAAATGTCCAAAATTAGTTTTAGTTAAAGCATATAAAAAAATTAATTGCTCTCAAAAAGCAAATCTTCTAGGTAGTAGGAAACAAAGTATTGACAGTTGCCTAATCTGAATCTCTCCATATATCCTCCCAAATAGATCAATACTAAGAACATCTAAAACAGGGGCATCTGAGTGGTTCAGTCAGTTAAGCATCCAACTCTTGGTTTGGGTTCAGGTCATGATCTCAGGGTCATGAGATCAAGTCCCATGTTGGGCTCCATCCTCAGCACAGAGTTTACTTGAGATCCTCTTCCTCTCCCTCTGCCCTCTCCTGACTCTTTAAAATAAATAAAATCTTAAAAAAACAAAAAAACACCTAAAACCATAAAAAACCCATGTCTCCAGCAAAATCAGAACAGAGAGAACACTATAAACTTCAAAGTACCTGTAGGAAGAAAAACATTAAGCCACTTTCCAGTGGTTTTCACTCTGGGGGTCCTATACCAAGTCCTTTTAAAGAACTAAGAGGTTCAGAAAAAAAGTGCATGGAAGAAAGAAGAGGGGACTGAACTAAGTGTTAAGAAAATAAAGAGTTTAGTAGATCTGAGCACCGACTACAGGGAGGGGGCTTAATATAAACACAAAAGTCAAGAAGCTCACCTTGGAAAAGAAATACACAAGTAAAAGATGATAAAAAGTCAGGTAGACATCCTTCGGAAACTGGCTATTAGGAGGAAAAAAGTAAGAGTGGGAAACTGAGGATATTATACAACATAATAAAAATACTCAACTCCTCCCTCAACTACCTAAAAAATTATCCATTAAATAAACTGCACTTTGCTTCAACTACAAAGTGATTTTAAACTAGAAATTTTATAAACTGCCAACAACCAAATTCACAAAGATGTTTTCATCAATGCCAAGCTACTATGAGTCAAAATCAGAATAAAAGGAAACATTTCAACTGATGATCCCAATGCAAATAAAAAAACACAAGGCATAAACAAATTACAATACTGAATTATATTATAATTAGTAAGCATTTGTACCCAGACTCAGAAATTCAAAAAACTATAAACAGAAATTATAAGGAAAAAAAAATTAGTTCAGAAAAAAAGAAAAAAGATACTAGAATAAATTATTAAGTGCTCAAGGAGGAATAGAGAAAAATAAAAATTTCATAAGAGGCAGCATGTCTGGATAGCTCAGGTAGTAGAGCACATGACTCTTGATCTCAGAGCTCTCAGTTCAAACCCCAAGTTGGGAATAGACAATATTTAAAATAAAATGGTTAAAAGTGGCAAGTGTTATGTGTACTTTACCCCCAATAAAAATTTTATTTATTTTAGGGAGAGAAAGAGAGTGGGGGGGGGATACTCTGGGAGTACCTGGGTAGTTCAGCCAGTTAAGCATCTGCCTTCGGCTAGGATCATGATCCCAGGGTCCTGGGATCAAGCCCCACACCAGGCTCCCTATTCAATGGGGAGCCTGCTTCTCCCTCTCCGTCTGCTGCTCTCCCTGCTTGTGTGCTCATGCTCTGTCAAATAAATGAGTAAAATCTTTCAAAAAAAAAAAAAAAGAGAGAGAACTTTGAAGAATACTGCCTAAGTGGTAGAGCCAAATTAATCTAGGCTACTGTTTTGATTCTGCCTAACAAAGCTTAAAAGCAAACTGAAAAGCTTAAGCTGTTTCCAAATAATTTAACTACAGCTTAGAATAAATCAAGAATATTTAAAAGAATAAAATTATCTAGCACACAACAGTTGGAATGCATAGTATCCAGCGTCCAACCAAAATATGCAAAGAAAACAGGAAAATAAGATTCATAATGAAGAAAAAAAAATACAAAAATGGCAGATGATAAAATTGCTTTAAAAAATTTCAACAGTGATAACTACACATGTTCAAGAAGGTAGAGAAAAGCATGAGTATGTTAAATAGAACAGGAAAGATAAAGACAGACCCAATTCAAAGACACGAAAAATACAATGTCTGAGATGCTATAAAGTATTAACAGCATATCAAGTCTTGCAAAAGAAATTATTAGGGTACCCGAAGGCCCAAAACATTCAAAATAAAATAAAGCAGAGAAAGACACTGAAACGAGCAATGAAAAAGAACAGAACCACTAGTGAATTATGGAACAATTTTAAAATGGCCTAATATATACGTATTCTGAGTACACAAAACAAAGGAAGGAAAAAAAATTTTTTGAAGAAATAATGGCTGAAGTTTTTCCCAAATTGAAAATATATACTCACAAATCCAAAAAGTTCCACAAACCCCATGGAGGAAAATCAAGAAAACTACACCTAGATAAATCATAATCTAATTGAGAAAAACCAATGATAAGAAAAATCTTAAAAGCAGTCAAAAACACCACTTACAGAGGAACAAAAACAAGAAGCAGCAGAGAGTTCTCACAGGCAATAATGCAAGAGAATTAAGCAATATCTGGAAAGTACTAAAAGGAAAAAAAATCAATCTAGAGTTTTATACCTGGTAAAAGTATCTTTCAAAAGGCCAAACAATATGTCAGACATAAAACCACTAAAAAAATGTATCAGTACAGGACACGTACTACAAGAAATGTTAAAGGAATAACCTAAGGAAGTAAATGAAACAAGAGAGAAATGTGGATATACAAAAAAAGTACCAGAAATAGTAAATATACAGGTAAATAAAAATGATCTTTTTTTCTTATTTTAAATGTCTTTAAAAGGATCACTAAGCCAAAACTGGAAAATCTGAACAAATAAATAAGTACTGGATTACAACCCAAAGTATAAGATCAATACCTATAAGTCCATAGTGATATAAATGACTGATTTAATAAATGAGGGAGGGGCACCTGGGTGGCTCGGTCCATTAAGCATGTGCCTTCAGCTTAGGTCATCATCCCAGGGTCTTGGGATCGAGCCCCACATTGGCCTCCCTGCTCGGTGGGGAGCCTACTTCTCCCTCTCCCTCTGCTGCTCCCCCTGCTTGTATGCTTGCTCTCTAATTAAAAAAAAAATAATAATAATAATAATAATAAATGAGGGAGTTAAGGAATAAATCTAACCAAAGAAATGAAAGATCCGTATTCTGAAAACTATGTACTAATGAAAGAAGCTAGACAAAAATAAATGAATAAAAAGACATTCCATCCTCAAGGACTGGAAGAACAGATATTGTAAAAATGTCTACATATAGAATATGCAATGGGAAAAAAAGTCTCTTCAACAAATGGTACTGGGAAAACTGCACAGCTACAAGCAAAGAAACGAAACTGGACCACTTTTATAAACCATACACAAAAATACACTCAAAATGGACTAAAGGCCTAAATGTGAAATGAAACCATAAAATCCTAGAAGAGAACACAGGCAGTAATTTCTCTGACATCACCCATAGCAACATTTTTCTAAACAGATCCCCTGAGGCAAGGGAAACAAAAGCAAAAGTAAACAGTTGGGACTATATCAAAATAAAGATTATGCACAGTGAAGGAAGCAATCAACAAAGCTAAAAGGCAATCTACTAAATGGGAGAAGATATTTACAAATGACATACCTGACAAAGGATTAGTATTCAAAACAAAGAACTTATATGACTGAACACACACCAAAAACAAAAAACAAAAAACCTTAAATAATCCAATTAAAAAACAGGCAGAAGACAGGAACAGACATTTCTCCAAGACATAACAGATGGCTAAGACACATGGAAAGATAGATGCTCAACATCACTGATCATCAAGACAATACAAACCAAAACTACAATGAGATTATCACTTCATACCTGTCAGAGTGGCTATAATCAACACAAGAAACAAGTTCTGGGGAGAATGTGAGAAAAAGGATCACTCTTGCACTTCAGGTGGAAATGCAAACTGGTGCAACCATTCTGGAAGACACTATGGAGCTTCCTCAGAAAGTTAAAAATAGAAGAACCCTATGATGCAGTAATCACACTACTAGGTATATACATAAAAATTACAAAAACACTAATTCAAAGGGATACATGCACCCGTATGTTTATTATAGCATTATTTACAATACCTAAGTTTCGGAAGCAGCCCAAGTGTCCACTGACAGATGAATGGATAAAAAAGATGTGGTACATATATACGATGGAATATTACCCAGCCATAAAAAAGAATGAAATCTTGGCATTTGCAGCAACCTCGATGGAACTAGTGTGTGTGAACTAAGTCAGTCAAGAAAGAAATACCAATGATTTCATTCATATGTGGAATTTAAAAAATCAAAACAAGGGCGCCTGGGTAGCTCAGTGGGTTAAAGCCTCTGCTTTCGGCTCAGGTCATGATCTCAGGGTCCTGGGATCGAGGCCCGCATCGGGCTCCCTGCTCAGCGGGGAGCCTGCTTCCCCCTCTCTCTCTCTCTGCCTGCCTCTCTGCCTCCTTGTGATCTCTCTCCCTCTGTGAAATAAATAAATAAAATCTTTAAAAAAAAAAAATCAAAACAAATGAGCAAAGAAAAAAATAGAGACAAACCTCCCCTCCCCCCCAAGAAAAAAAGACTCTTAACTACAGAGAACAAACTGATGGTTACCAGAGGAGAAGTGGTCGGGGTAGGAGGGATGGGTGAAATAGGTGATGGGGATTAAAGAGTACACTTATCATGATGAGAACAGAGTAATGTACAGAATTGCTGAATCACTACACTGTACACCTGAAACTAATACAACACTGTATGTTTTCTAGATTGGAATTAAATTTAAAAACTTAAATAAGGGAGTTAAACTAACCTTCCTTAGAGAAGAATTCCAGATAAATTATATACTCTACCTTAAAAAAGGGGGAGCATAACCCCTCACTCCTTAAGTGGGAGCAACTCAGAGATTTCCTTCCAAAGAGTAAGTATGGAAAGAAGAGGTAACTCTGCACTAGAGAAACCTGACAAACACTGTTTTAGCCAAAGTCAACATCAACAGTGGTAAATCATATTGATAGTCTCCTCCCTTTAGATCATGTGATGAAATGGTACTTAAAATCTCAATGTTCCTCTCAAAAACCAATAACCAATAACATAATCAATGCAACAGGATAGAAAACCCAGAAATAAACCCACTCTAAAACTGTCCTTAAAAAATAAGTCTCTTAATAAAGGAAGTTAATTATTTAAAGGAAAATAAAAGTGTATAGGGAGGGCTAAAAGATAAATAGCAATATGGGGCACCTGGGTGGCTCAGGTCATGATCCCGGGGTCCTGGAATCGAGCCCCACATCAGGCTCCCTGCTCAACAGGAACCCTCCTTCTTCCTCTCCCACTCCCCCTGCTTGTATTCCCTCTCATACTGTGTCTCTCTCTGTCAAATAAATCTTTAAAAAAAAAAAAGATAAATAGAAATAAAATACATGACAACAATAGCACAAAAGCCAGGGGATGGGAAACAGTACATTGTAGGACTCTTATAAATGGTATACCTGAAAGCAGATTGTGGTAAATTACAGTTGCTTATTTTAGAACAAACACTAAAAAAGAGACAAAAGTGAAACATAGCTGATAAACCAATAGTGCATATAAATTATAATCCTAGTATTATTTATGTGAATCATGACAAGTTTAAGATGTATACTATAAACCATAAAGCAATTAAGAAGGAAAATAGCTAATAAGCTGATAGAGATAAAATGCAATTATACTGTATAATGTATAATGAAAATGCAGAAAAATATGAAGATAAACACATAGGACAAATAGAAAACAAGCAGCAAGATATTAGCTTTAAACCCAATGATATCAGTCGTCACATTAGATGTAAATGGTCTAAACACCTTGAAGTAAAAATCAGTGATTTTTAGATTTGATAAAAAAAAAATAAGGTCCAAAAGAAATCCCTTTTAAATATAAAGAAACAAATAGGTATAAAATAAAGAATGAAAAATGATTAAGCCATGCCAACACTAATCAAAAAAAAGCTAGAGTCACTATACTAATATCAGAAAATAGAGAGTCTAGGACAAAGATTACCAGTGATAAGAAGGGTCATTTCACAGTCAAAAAAAAAAAAAAAAATTCAAGAGTGCACAACAATCCTAAAAGTTTATGTACCTAATAAAAGAACTTCAAAATATATGAAGAAAAAACTGACAGAAATGAAAGTAGAAATTGAACAATTATATAATGTTGGAGATTTTCAATACCCCCTTTCATTAATAAAACAAGTAGACAGAAAAATCAGTGAATATATAAAAAACTCAAATAGCATTATGAACCAACTTGACCTGACATTATAGATCATCCAACAGCAGCAGAATGCATTCTTTTCAAATACAGACATAACATTTTCCATATTCTACGCCATAAAATAAGTCCCAATATATTTAAAAGAATTTACATCCTACAAATTCTGTTGTAACCGATATGAAACTAAATTATAAATCAGTATCAAAAAGATATCTAGACAGTCTTAAAATATTTAGAAAGATGAATTGTTGTTCTAAGTAAACCATGGGTCAAAAAAAGAAATTAACAAGTATTTTGAACTGAAAAATATAACATATTAAATATGTGTGATACAGCCAAAGTAGTGTCTGAAGAAAAATTTACAGCACTAAACATCTATATTATAAAATAAGAAAGTTCTCATTATCCATGAGCTAAACCTTCCACAGGAAGAAACGGGGAAATTTAAGATCAGAAAACAAATACACACACACACACACACACATACAGAAAGCAAAGAAAGACAGAAAAATATGGAAAAAAAAATCAATAAAATCAAAAGTAGGTTCTTTGAAGAGATCAATAAAATGTTTAAGCCTCTATCCAGTTGCACCAGGAAAAAAAAAGGCACAAAATACCATCAGGAATGGGGACAAGAGGTATCTATACAATATATCCATAATTCCTTTGCTATTTCTACCTTTAGGAGTTAGTGCCTCATTTCTCTCCTTTTGAATATGGACTAGATTTGAGGCTTGCTATAAAGAAAGCAGAATAAAGCAGAAGGAAATATGCATAACTTTGGAGTCTGGTACCTTTTCTCCAAAAGTACTATGCAACTTTATGCTTGATCTCTTTTTTTCCACTCAGGGGGAAACTAGTTGCCATATTGTGAGGACCGTATGGAGGTCTAGGCAATAAGAAACTGAGGCCTCCAAGTCAAGAAAAGTAGAAAACAGGGGGTCCAGCCAATAGCCACATGAATTAGCTATCCTGGAAGCAAACCTTTCAGCTCTAGTTAAGCCGCTAGAGAACTGGCTTACTAGCCAATGTCTTCATGACAAGTCCATAAGAAACACTGATCCAGAACCACCCACCTAAGTAGCTTTCAAACTCCAGATCCATAGCAAAGGTAAGATAACAAATGTTTGTACTTCTAAGCCACAAAGATTTGGAATAGGTAGTTATGCAGCGAAAGATAACCAATATAGGGAACATCATTACAGATCCTAAACACATTCACTAAAAGGATAAGGGAATATTATGAAGTAACATTTAAGCCAATAAATTCAAAAATCTAGAAGGAATGAGGGAAACAAACTGCCAAAAGAAAAGGAATGACCCAATTGAGAAAATATCTTCTTTAAATCACAGGGATCATTCTCTCTCTCACACACACACACGCACGCACACACACACACACACACACACACACACACAATCAGTAAGTTTCACAGACTATAATTTTTAGAAACATTATCTAATTGCAAAACTAGAAACAACAAGATTAGTAATCAAAAGATTTTCATGAGAAAATTTTTTAAATCTTCTATTAAATAATTCCTGGGTGCAAGGGATCTACAAAGTAAAATTATATAAGTACTAAAAAGTGATTATGATAAAACACTACATGTCAGCATATACAGCATACTTTAAAAACAGTGGTAAGAGGGAAAAATGCAGACAGAGCCTTAAAAACTTGTATCAATAAAAATGTGCTCTCACAACCAAATCTGGGACAGCTTAAGCATCATAATAAATAAGGAAAGTAACGATTACAATCTATTAAATTATTTTCAAAACGTAGCATTCCCTTCTGATACAAATAAATGGGGAAAAAGTTACTCCTTATAATAAAATGACAATAAAGAATAATGGAGTTAGAAAAATGATCATTTGGCAACCATCAAATGATGGTGGCTCAATCAAGATACTAAAACCGGTGTGTGTACTTGAAAGTGTGATGCCTCAGAGCAGCTCTCTAAAAGTACTTATGGGGCGCCTGGGTGGCTCAGTGGGTTAAAGCCTCTGCTTTCGGCTCAGGTCATGATCTCAGCATCCTGGGATCGAGGCCCGCATCGGGCTCTCTGTTCAGCAGGGAGCCTGCTTCCTCCTCTCCCTGTCTCTCTGCCTGCCTCTCTGCCTACTTGTAATCTCTCTCTCTGTGTCAAATAAATAAAATTTTAAAAAAATAAATAAAAGTACTTATGAATTACAAAAGGAAAATCTGCCACAAACCACCTTAAAGAGGTGATCAGAGGTAACAACATCAATGAGAATGACTGACTTCACGTGCCCTAAAAAGGACACAATATTCTTTGTGTCATCTCTGCTGAAATTATATAATTTGAATTTAATGATGAGGAAGTATCAATCAAACCCAAACTGAGGGACATTCTTCCTAATATCCAAACCATATTCTTAAAAAAAGTCAAGTTCATAAAAAGCAAAGAGCCTAAGGAACTACACCAGATTAAAGAAATAGGACAACTAAATGCAATGTGATACTTTAAAACTAAATACAGTGTGATATCTTATTTTACATCAGATGACAGGAGGCTGGAAAAGGCTACAAAACATGTAATTGCAACATTAACAAAATTTGAATTTGACCTCCACATAATGGCATTATATCATGATTAAATTTCCCAATTTTGATAACTATACTGTGGATATATAGGAGTGTGTCCTTGTTCTCATGAAATATATGCTGAAATATTTAAGAATAAAGAGACATTATGTCTACAACCTAATCTTAAACTACTCAGAAAAATAATATATATATATATACTCACCCACATACATACACGCAGAGTAAAATCAAATGGCGCAAAAGTAAAATGGTGAATCTGGGTAATCTTCACACATACTAGTTATTTTCTGTAAGTTTGAAATTATATACAAGACAAACATTTCTAAAGAAAACCAGTTCCATCAAACATTAAATAATGTGTTTAGGTTAAGAAATTAGAATTGTAGCTATAGCAGGGGTCACAAGAAAACTTCATCTAATCTCAATTCTGATGTTTACACAAGTTTTCTCACAGGTTTCAGGGGACAGACACATGTAAAACAAAGTACTTTCCTTAAAATGCCTAAAATTAGGTATAACATGGCTCCTGATAAAAATGTAACTTAATAGCTCTTTAATTTTTCTAAACGTTATCTGAAAATGAATCAGAGGGGCGCCTGGGTGGCTCAGTGGGTTAAAGCCTCTGCCTTCAGCTCAGGTCATGATCTCAGGGTCTTGGGATCCAGCCCCCTATGGTATCGGGCTCCCTGCTCAGCGGGGAGCCTGCTCTTCCCTCTCTCTCTGCCTGCCTCTCTGCAGACTTGTGATCTCTCTCTCTCTGTCAAATAAATAAATCTTAAAAAAAAAAAAAAAAGGTTGTAGCTACAGTTGTAAGATTTAAAAAAAAAAAGAAAAAAGAAAATGAATCAGGTTTTCAACTAGATAATTCAAGACTGAAACTTCCAATTCAGGAAAGAAAAAGTGGATTACCTTTACTCCAGAAATAATGAAATTTAGCCTCTACTTTCTGTGATGGTCACAATGAATTTAAAGAAAAATGAATAAATCCATATGTACCCTCTGTAACCCTTCCTTAATCACCGTGCATTCTGATTAGTTCTACACTTAATAATCTAAGGGGTGGGTAAGAGTTCCATTTAGCAAGTAAATTTGATAGTTCACTCAGTATTTTTGAGAGATTACTATAGGTTTTGCGTAAACTTCAAAACACATGGTAATTCCTAGGATATGGCCCCTATCCTCAAAAAGTATGTGTGCCAGTGGGGTAGAGGGTGAAACAGGTGAAGTTTTTGCTTTTGTAGGCACAAACTCCCAGTCATAAGTTATAGGGATGTAAGTACCACATGGCAACTATAGTTAATACTGTATCGCATATTTGAAAGCTGCTAAGAGACTTATCTTAGAAGTTCTCATCATAAGAAGGGTGCCTAGGTGGGTCAGCGGGTTAGGGGGCCTACTCGATTTTGGCTCAGGTCAGGATCTCAGGGCCCTAGGATCAGGTTGTAGTCCCCCTTGGCACTCAGCTGGGAGTCCTCTTAAGGATTCTTTCTCTCCTTTCTCGCTCCTCCCTGCACTTCTGCACCCACAGGATCTCTCAAATAAATCTTTAAAAAAAAAAAAAGTTTCCATCATAAGAAAATAAGTTCTATAACTACATATGGTGAATCCAATGAACAATTACATTTACTGTGATCATTTCATGTCACATACATACATCAAATTATGTTGTACACCTGAAACAAATGTTGCATGTCAATTACACTTAAAAAAAAAGCATGAAACAGGCTTCTCTTTAAAGTTAAATTAAGTATCAAGTTTTCAAATACCCAATACTCAAACACTTAAATATTTCTGAAAATTAAAACCATTCTCTTAATCACTGTAATTAAGAGTTAAATTTTACCGCCATCCCACTCTTTTAATGCTGACAATGTTTTGATGAGGATTGTTGAATGGAGTGTTAATCAAGGTAAGGTAGAGCAATGCAATTATTCATTTTCCTTTCAGAAAATAAAAATTCTGAGAACAGAAATTTTTATTCATTACCATGATGTCTTCAAATTATCTGGTTAATTACTAAATTTTAAATTTATTACGACGAAATTGTATAATTTTTGTTTCTATATAACTGAGTTCAAATACTGAAAATGTGCATGTCTATAAAAGATTCATACATATTTTTTCAGAAAATACAGTCCGTTTCAACGTTAAGTTGTTTAAAAATGACCACTTTGTTTCTTTCCTCTTCCAAAATTTCTCATTTCTCATAGCGAAATCAAATCCTCAGGTTAGTGAGGCGTGTTGTTACATTTATAGCTAAAAGGTACTGTTGGTAATCTAGCGTATTCATGATCCATATCAAAAGTTGCAGATGGTTAATTTGTATGTAGTTTCAAAAATTTTTCCTCAAGCAGAATCTGTTAATTTTAAAAGACAAAAAAAAAAAAAAAGTACTGTGCTGGTGAGGGAGACTGCACGATGTTGCGTACGTATAAAGGTCTGGGAGCAAAAATCTATATTCAAAAATCTAACCCAAGGCAATGCAGAGAGAGGAGCAAAATGCGGGAGTGGAATCTGATAGTCTCGCTTTCAGGGACTCTGGCAATCATGGACAAGTAACTTAACCTGCCCACTTTCCCATGCCCTGATTCACTTAACTATAAAGACTGAGAATGATTTCTTTTAATTCTGCCTCAAAGGGCCCAGGATTAGTGAGATAACGTACTTGGAAAGCGCTTTGTAAACTTCAAACCTGTACACGTGTGTTACCATGTGTCATAAACTCCGCCAGAGAATTAAGAAGCCGCCTGGACTGAGGACAGGTAATTAATTCTGCTGTCGAGATTCCGTACAAAATATCGCTACAGGATGTGCTCAGGTACACACGACTTAGTTGGGAGCCAAAAGGCTTAACTCCGAAATATATTTCTACAGGAAAAACGAATATAATATGCACGACGGACTCCCTGGCGAACGGCCGGCCACCAACCTTCGTGGGACTTACGGGGGCGGGGAGAGTTAGAAACAATGTAAAAATTTGCAAAACAAACAAAAAACAGTTAAAGGTGGGGCAGACGCTGGATCTGAAAGGAGGCCAGACCCAGGAAGCGGGCGCGAGGGAGCCTGGCCGTCGGCCCCGCCCCCGTCCCGCGCGGGGCTTCTCTCGCGGAGTCCCTGGACGTGACCCCGGCCCAGGCACCGACACGGGAGCGAGTGGCGGGTGGCCAACACCCGCAGAAGTCCTCAAACCTCCAGTCTCCGAGCGGCCGTGACGCGCCTCCCCTCTTACGTCCCCGCGGTTACTGGCCCCTAACCGCTCCCGGAACTGACTTCCAGGGGCGGAGCCGCGCCGCGAAAGGAAGGCCCTCCAGCAATCGAGCGACAAGCGGGCGGGTACCTGAGCCGAAAGGAATCCTTCGTACACGGTTTTCGCCCGGTTCTGAGGCAAAAGCAGCGGGCACTGGCGCAACAGGCTCGCTTCCATCTCCGCCATGGTCGGCCGTCCGTGGAGCCGCAGGGGGTTTATCCGCTGGCCAGGGCCCTGCACATGCGCAGTCCCGCCTGCGCCCGGGGCTTGGAGGGGCGGAGACCTGGCCTTTGGCGGGAAAAAGCCTCGAAGACCCGGCGGAGTGAAATTAAAGTCCGGTGTTTGTTGGGACACCTGGACTCAGGCCCAGCCAGAGTAGATGTGGCTCGGTAGGAGGCATTACTGGCCCCCACAGGGAACAGGAGGGAAGATTGTTCTCAGGTTCACAGATGTAACTGAACCAGATCATTCCAGCCTTGATTGTCCCAAGAACCGTTTTGGTAATTTTGTTTGATTTTATTGAAAGCTGCTACAGTTTCTGTGCAGTTGCATTTTTTCCCGGATAAAATGGGACTGCTGCAACTTGAGATTACATTCCTTCCAGCACAAGATGGTTTGTACAGTCTCGGTTTTGTAGTATCTCTTTTTACCATGAACCTGCCTCCACTCCCCTTCTTCACTGTAATCAGTCTGTTTCCTATCGGCCTGTTCTACAGGATCTCCTGTATGCCCTCAGCATACAGAATAATGTATTACTCTGTATATATTATTATATCATGTAGTACAATCCGTTCAATATATGCAACATAATTCTATGGTTTACCAAGGTTAGTCACATACTATTGTATTTGAGAGATGCACAAATGTGTGTGTGTATACATATATACTTATATACACACACATATATCTTCAGACTCAAGTCAACACTATACTCAGTTTTGGTGCACTGAGCTCACAAATATCTAAAGGCAAAACATGAGGGAAGATTGCCAGTTAACTTGATGAGCCAAAGTTAATTTTTCTTTGACAGCCCATTTTCTACACTTTTTATACTCAGAAATGGTAATTATCCATTTTCTTTTACTAACAGTTGATTAAGTAAGTAACATTACTATTTACCACAAAGTCATTTGATATCCCAATCAGTGTTCAAATGCATTACATTTTTGAGTACTAGTATTTGCAGAACATCATTGTAATATGCCAAGGCTATGTAAAGATGAATAAGGTGTACTCCCTCCCATCTTTATTGCCCTCAAAATGGAATTTGACTTCTTGAAGATTAAAGTTGCACAACAATTGTTATGGTACTCTGGATGCTTAGGGGAAAGCAAGGATACTGCAGCAGTGGTTAGATACAAATTACACTAAAGTAGTGGTTCTTAAAATGTGATTCTAGAATCAGCGGCATCAGTAACACCTGGGGACTTTGTAGAAATGCAAATTTTCACTCTAGCTCAGATCCAGGGAATCCCAAATTCTGGGACTGAGGCCTAACCATCTGTATTCTAACAAGCCCTCTAAGTGATGGTGATGCACACTGAAGTTTGAGAATCTCAGGGATATGACCTACACACACTCAATTATGCAACTCATTCTTTAAGGATGATACTCTGTTCAACCATCACAATCATGTTAAACTATTTATATAGATGCCCAGGCTAGATCCCTGACTAGTGGTTCTCAAAGTGTGGTCCTTGGACCGGCATCATCAGCATCACCTGGGACCATGTCACCCAAGACCAACTGAATCTCTTTAATTCTAAGAGACGAGCTCAGCAATCTATGTTTTGTATAAATTTTTTTTAAGATTTTATTTATTTAGTTGANTGTCACCCAAGACCAACTGAATCTCTTTAATTCTAAGAGACGAGCTCAGCAATCTATGTTTTTTATAAATTTTTTTTAAGATTTTATTTATTTAGTTGAAGAGAGAGAGAGAGATCACAAGTAGGCAGAGAGGCAGCCAGAGAGAGAGGAAGAAGCAGGCTCCCCGTTGAGCAGGGAGCCCGATGCAGGACTCAATCCCAGGACCCTGAGATCATGACCTGAGCCGAAGACAGACGTTTAACCCACTGAGCTACCCAGGCGCCCCAGCAATCTATGTTTTAACAAGCATATGTTTAACACCTCTGTGTTTTAACAAGGGATTCTGATACAAACTAAAGTTTGAAAACCATTACCCTAGACTTAGTGAAGTTGTATTTTCACACCTAATTCTGTTGTGCAGCTAGCTGAAAGTCATTGCACTAATCAAGTGAATAATTGTCAAAGGTTTTACAGTTCCGAGCTCAGTTACCTAACCACATTGGTGGTAATTAGTCATCAGTGACTAACTGAAGTGAACATCATCTAAAAAAGTATTAAGAATTAGAAATCAGATGAATAATATTATAAAAAACGAAAAAGAACCAA
Organism: Ailurus styani; assembly: GCA_002007465.1. Classification (NCBI taxonomy): domain Eukaryota; kingdom Metazoa; phylum Chordata; class Mammalia; order Carnivora; family Ailuridae; genus Ailurus; species Ailurus styani. The sequence goes on from LNAC01000119.1 coordinate 480,042, forward strand.
TTTTACCTTTTAGAAACTTAGCGTAATCTGCATACTAATGAAATGCCCTACAAATAGAATAAGGAAGCCATGAAATTACAAGTATATGTTCATCCAAAAATGTCCTTCAGCTATGAAAGATAAATAAGATAGGATTATGATTTGTGACATTCCTTTAAAGAATCCTTTGTTGATGGGGATAGGATTTGCTAAAATAGCAATTTTGTTTCTGTTTAGTAGAAGAAAGCAAGTAAAAGAATTATCCATAACGTGGAAATAGCTGATTTTATAAAATTTTGAGAAATAACTAAATTAACAAAAATGAATTAAAATTCATTCTAGGGGTGACTGGGTGGCTCAATCAGTCAGTTAAGCATCCAACTCTTGATTTCAGCTTGGGTCATGATCTCAGTGTCCTAGGATGGAGCCCCCTATCGGGCTCCGTACTCAGTGGAGAGTCTGTTTAAGGATTTTCTCCCTCCCTCCTCTTCTGCACTATCCCCCACCTGCTCTTTCTCTTGCAAATAAGTAAATCTTCACAAAATAAAATAAAAAAAATAAAATTCACTCAAAAATTCAGAAATTTAGAAGTAATTTTATACACACATAATCATTTCATAGTAACATCATTTTAAGTATCTTTATCAAAAAATTAGTAACCCTTTTTATTCTTTAATATCTTACCTATTTAAAGTTAATGTTAGGTCTATGGAGAAACAGATATAATCATACATTGGCGATTATTATGCATAATTCACAAAATGTTTCTAAAAAGCAATCTACTTATATATACCAGAAAACATAAGAATTATTTTCTTTTGAACAAATACCACTTATGGGAGTATACCCCAAGAAGATAATCCAAAATTGTTTAAGTAGGAGACAACTTAATGTCTAATACATTAGAAATAGTCAAGTTATATAACATGATCAGATGTCTAAAAGCCATTAAAATGACATATGTGAACATACAACATTGGCACATAAAAAGTATATATGATATCTCAGTATGTTAAAAGAACAAAACAATGTCAAGAGAAAGAGAAGGAACTTATATAATTAGTTGACATTTTAAAGATAAAAGGTCTTTCATTTTTCCACATAAAGCAAATTATTTAACAGTACCATGAATTTTTTAAAAGAAGGCATGCGCAAAGATTTTTATAAATGTAAATACTGTCCAACTTAAAATCATCTGTTGAGTTAGAGGAAGCACAATATAATGAAAAGAAAGTCAAGAAACTTCAAATGTTTGACTCTGTATAAATCACGTTATGATTTATAGGGTCCTTTGCAATTCTAAAAATGTATTTGTAAGAAATGAATGGGCTCAAAAACAATAATTACAGTTAAATATGGATTATACAAATAATAAATCTGAAAAAACTTAACTTTGAAAATTTCATTCACGTTGTCATTGCGCTTAATGAGAATTTGTGAAATCTAAGGTAGAATACTGACATTGGATACTTTTACAATTTTGTCAACAATTGTAACAAGAAGATAATTTAGTCTTGTTCACTTTTAGGCAATAAACTTATTGGACAATAAATGCTTTCAGGAAATGATGGAAGAAAGTTATGAACCAATTATTGTAGCAGGAGATGAAGTTCATGTTCAGGATGAAGTGAACAAGAATAAAGAATTGAAGCAAATATCTTTACATAAGTTTTTATTACTTTGTTTGATGAATCAAAAGGATTCATCCCTTAGATGTTCATGTTCAAATTATGAACTAAACACCTTACAAATTCAGATGTACATAATCTCCCTTCTGTAGGTACTTACCATTCAGAAATTATTATGTATCATCAGTTCAAAATTCAAAGCAATTTTATATACACGTATAGTCATTTCAAAATAACAAAAACATTTTAAGTTTATAAAAAATTAGCAGGACTTTTGGGCACCTGGGTGGCTCAGTTGGTTAAGGGACTGCCTTCAGCTTAGTTCATGATCCCAGAGTCCTAGGATCGAGTTCTCCATCGGGCTCCCTGCTCAGCAAGGAGCCTGCTTCTCCCTCTGACCCTCCCCACTCTCGTGCTCTCTCTCACTGTCTCTCTTTCTCTCTCTTTCAAATAAACAAAATCTTTAAATTAAAAAAAATAAAAATAAATACCAGGACTGTTAAAATACTCTTCAAAATCCTAAGTATATAAAATTGTTTTTTATAAAATAGTTACATTCTTCAAATAGTCCATCTGAGAGGAGTCATTTTAATCTCATTTTCCTATATAACCTAAAATAGGTACAAAGGAAAAGATGTTGTGAAAGGAAAAAGGCACAAAGGAACATAAAGTCACATATCAAAATTGGCTGGTCCAAGGTTTTTAGCTGGAACTCCATATGAAAACCTGACCAACAAAGATAAAAGATGAAATCACACAGATTTTTAGGACTCTTTAGAGCACCTGTATTTATTCACTAGACATATATTACTATAAATATATTTTTATAGTTTTATACTATCATGTTTCATATAAATTATAACAGTATAAAAGTTTCTATATTTAAAATTTATCCAACTTTCTGAGAGTATCTTACTTAACTTCAGTGCATGGTTTGGTAGAAGTCACAACCTAAATTACATCCTCTTCCTCAGTTGTTTGGAGACCCTAAAAGACAAATGTAAATTCAGAAGAAAATTAAATAGACTTGTTAGATAAGCAGTTTCATTCAACAAAGGTAAAGCCTCGGAGGCAATCTGTTCCCAGGAATAGTCTTGGCTTATGCTTTATTTAGTTGATTTTCAACAAGCCTAATTTGACTCAAATGCAACTTTATGTACTGTAAAGGACTTCCTAACGAGCAGAATGAAAACTGAATCAAGAAATATTTTCTGCTGCTAGGGCAGGGGCTCCTTATAGTCCCTACCCTGCAGAATTTCCTAATCTCCACCTAACAAGTAACTGTTTTGTATCTTCTATTCTTTCCAAATGGGTAAACTTATTGTATTTATCCTGTCCCTGGTCCACCACTGTATTTTGCACCACTGCATTATTTCTGTATGTGTGTGATGGGGAGGTGGTGGCAGTGACCAGAGGAGTCAAAATCCAGATTCTTTTTTTTTTTTTTTAAGATTTTATTTTATTTATTTCACAGAGGGAGAGAGATCACAAGGAGGCAGAGAGGCAGGCAGAGAGAGAGAGGGGGAAGCAGGCTCCCCGCTGAGCAGGGAGCCCGATGCGGGCCTCGATCCCAGGACCCTGAGATCATGACCTGAGCCGAAAGCAGAGGCATTAACCCACTGAGCCACCCAGGCGCCCAAAATCCAGATTCTAACAGAAAGGATGTATACCACCGGGAAATCCTGGAGTTTGAAATGAATGCAGTGACAGATGAAATGTTGGGTTATCTAATTTGGGAATGGGGTGGGGGAATATATTTTATGTGTGCAAGTGGAAGAGTATTTAGTGGTCAGAAGAGTACATTATAGTGGAGACTGTTATATGCTCATCTAACCCATTTCCTCTGTCTCTTGGGCCTAAAACTAAACTACATTTCTACCCTCTTGCAGACTGATATGACCAGGTTACTGAATTATAGCCAATGGAAAGTGGGTGTCTCATAAAACTTTACTATGCCTGATTCAACATTCTTTTTTCCTTGTTCACGGACTTGAATCAAAGTATTCTAAAGTCCTTAGGAATGGTGGAGGCATGTAGTGGAAAGAAGCTGTGTCTTCCAATCGACATGTGTGAGGGAAAAAAAACTTTGTTATATTAAGGTGCTGAAATTGGGAATTTCATTTGTTATGCCAGCATATAGCATGCACTACTCTAATATAGTGAATATCAAGTTGCTTCGATATTTAGATTCCATTTGAATGTTTAAAAAGTGAAATAACAGCTTTATTATAAAAATTAAATATAATAGGTCCAAGTTATATCTTTTGGATCTATTTAAACTTAAAATAAAAAATTTTAGATGTCAACAGGAATACATGTAACTAGAAATTTAATCTGGGGGAGAAGTGAGTGAAAATGTGTAAAGACCACTGCTGTGAGGCTTCACTATTATTCTGCTTATTAGTATTCCACTTTTTTCCATTGATTTATATGATAAAGACCAGGTGATATTATGCAGATTAAGAATCCACATTTAAACACATTTAGCAAATCTAAAACAACTACCATGGGACATTTTATCTATATATCAAAGTTTTGTTTTGTTCTGTTTTTTGGTTTTGGGGAGGTTTTGTTGTCAAGATGCAACAATCGGGCAAATCCAGAATGCCAGGTATAGCATAGGACAACTGAATCAATTTCTTTAGTCAGTGGCATGTAAAAAAGAGGGGGTTGGCAAGAAGGGAAAGAACTGTTCAAGTGAAAAAGAGACTTAGGGATCATAACATTCAAGAGCAATATGAAACTTTGAATTTTGAATGCTGGGGCTCTGGATTAGTGACGTCTTGATAATGGTACAAACATCCAAGACTAGGCGCAACGAAGAGAAAATTATTACTCAGTATATAAAATGTTAAAATGCAAGTTCTTGTGAAACCTTTAAGGTGAAAATGACCATGGACCAGTGGTTCTCAAGTAAGGGCAATTCAGACCCCCGGGTGACATTAGGCAATACCTGGAGGGGAAGGAGTAAGATGCTACTGGAACCTGGTGTGTAGAGGCTAAGAATTTTCCTTAACCCTCTACAAAGTACAAGACAGCCATTCTTAACAAAGAGTTATCCACCCCAAAATGTCAGTAGTGCTGAGGTTAAGAACCCCTGGGGCTCCTGGGTCGCTCAGTTGGTCAAGAGTCTGCCTTCAGCTCAGATCATGATCCCAGAGTGCTGGGATGGAGCTCTGCCTCAGGCTCCCTGCTCAGCGGGTAGTCTGCTTCTCCCTCTCCTTCTGTCCTGCCCCTCATTTTCTCTCTCTCTCTCTCTCTCAAATAAATAAATAAAACCTTAAAAAAAAAAAAAAGACAAAGAAACCTCACAGTAGGCAACCAAATGTCTATACAAAGAAGGCTGAGATTGGGGTTAATACCTTTAGTCTGATTGTTGCACAGTTCCTTGCACAGAGTAAACAAAAATGTTTGATAATCTCCTTTACATTGTATAAGCCTTCAGGTTCTTAGGAAACTGGGGGGAGACGCAAAGAGAGAAATAATGTTTGGAGGGTTGAAGCTTAGAAGACAGATCTTAAAAGAATTTATAAATGTATCTCATTAGCATAAACATGGTGATAGAAACCTTGGGAAAGAATGAGATCTTCTCAAACCTCACTGTGGATGGCAGTCACTTGGGCACTTTTGAGAAAATGCAGAGGCTTGGTCTAAACCCAGAGATTCTGATTTAAATGTCTGGGAGCGGAAGGTATAATAAGCATCATATTTTTTAAAGACTCCTCATATTATTTTAATGTGTAGCCAGTGTTGGAAGGCTAAGATTTATTTTTTTTTCTGAACACAACTGAACTGTATTCATTATGATGAGTTTATTCATAAAACATACTGCGTTTAGTGTGGTAGCTCAAAAAGTTTTAGCAGTTTTTGCAGGTTTGGCAAAGCAAACAGGAACCCACTGTTGATTGCTTTTGGTAAAAACAAAGGCTCGAAAGTCCTTGGCACAGCATAGAGGAAAGAATTTAAAGACTCTGTGAGGTCACAAAGTAGAGTAAACGGATCATGTGTCTTATTCCTATATTCTTCCAGGGCCCTGAAGATTCCTTTCCCCTGCCAATAAAACAGAGCAAAAAAAGGGAATACCCAAATATCTGAAAGTGCTCTGCTGGCTTTTATTTTTTTATTTTTATTTTTATTTTATTTTATTTTTTTCTGAGCTGGGAATGCTTGAGGAAGGAGCTGCAATAAAAACAGTATTCCTGATCTCAGTGGATCTCAGTGAGGAGCCAGCTGAGGCCTGGCCCAGGTGATGACTGTTAACAGTCTGAAGCAAAGTGGGTATTGTTTTAATAGCCAGATGCTACACTCGGGGATCAGGGAATGGCTTCAGTAGCAGAAATCTCTGGCTATGGTTAATTAATCATGGGGTCCCCAGGAATGAAATAGAAAGACAGCCAATTAAGGTGTGTCTTGATTTATTTAACCAAAGCTATTCTAGGTCTGGTGAACAGAGGCCTCACTGGAGCCAGCGTGCTAGAGAATTTTGGGTTCACAGACCCACCATCACCCAAGGAAGGGGAGGCTAGTACCTACGAGAAAAGATCTTGCTGTAACCTTCTGCCTTATCTTCCTTAATGGGGCTGGCTGTTGTTAACCTGAATATTTGTGCGTTAAGGAAAGGGAAATAACTAAGCTCAGGAATATTGGATGTTGGCTCAAATTTATCACTGATTCCTGGGGACCTATAATTCCACAAGAGTTAGTTGGTCAGGGTTGGGGATCATTATGGAACCCAGGTGATAAGTAGAGTTCTGGCCTGAATTTTTTTCATGGTAGGCTTCGTGGGATTCCCCAAAACATCTTAGGATCATTTTCTCAGATCCTGAGGGAATTGTCGGAATGGATATTTTAGGAAACAGGCAGAACCCCACACAGTTGCACACCTATAAAAAATGGCTGTCATTTTGGGAAGGACTCAGTGAGGCCATTTGGCACTGTGTTTCCCTGACAAAACAAAGAATGAACAGGAACACTACAAGAGGTTGCTTCCTGAAAGTGAAGATTTGGTGATTAATTTAATAGACTGGTTTGGTTTCACTCTCCTGTAAGTCATGAGGAATGACAGTAGATTATTGAAAACAAAATGAGTTGAGGTTCCACTTATGGCTGCTGTTCTGATTTCTTTTTTCCTTACCAGAGTAAATTAATGTATCTTCTAGCACTACGTGTACAGTTATGAATCTTGCCAAAACATTTTTTATCCATTTCAGTTTATAGGTATTACCAGAAATTTTCCTTCATTGACATAAACACCAATAAATCTTTATTGTTATGCCACAGGAATACATCAGATTTCCAGTTCTATGCTACAGTCTAGTTTGTGGGAATGTCACCTCTTTGATCCAAGTGGTATGTCACTTTGATCCAATACCCACAAAACATCATGCTGATAGCATAGAAATGCTCCTGGTTGCTCTTATAAGTCATATGTGTGAAATTCTATAAAAAGAAAAATCACAAAAATTCTGATATGACACAAGAGGATCTGGGTGTTTGAGGATTTATGGCATTCCAAGATATTCCTTTCAAAATGATTATCTAAATTTTGGATGCGGCATATTTGTACATCTTACTCTGACCATTAACAAGATGATCCAAATTTTATCCATCTTTAATTGGGGCCCATAATGAAAGAAAGCTGAGCAACTGGTCCAGAGTTTCAGTGCAAGCAATTGTCAACTGGTCATTATGACCCAGAATCTTTTGTCATGCTTGAATTTTTTGTGGCTAACTGAGGTACTGAATGTACTTGCTAACTCCAGGTAAGAGATACTCAGAGGAGGATCTTCAAGTTTGGACAAAGTCCACACCCCCTTCAGTAACTTTTTGTTAAAAAATTCCTGTCTTAATATTAGCTCTGGAGGAAACTGACTACAGGGCTCCATTTTGTTCATGCTGTCATTAATGAACCATGTGCTATTCAATGAACCCAGCCATAAAGTTTGGGGTACCAAATAATTTAATAATGGAATAGGTCCTACATTCCTATGCCTTCTGCAAACTGTCATGCTTGCTTGAACTCACATCTATAGCCTAGAGGGAGTTTCTTATGAGCAATTGACTGATGATGTGAAAGTCAATTGTACATCCCAGTTTAAGAACTAGAGGGAGTGTAGCATCTTGGTTTAAAGATGGCTCCACACAGTATGCCTATACCAGATGAAAGAAGATTGCTGGCTCTTAGGACAGTGGAGAATAAAAATCACATTAATTAAGGCAGAACTTGGGCTTCACATGTTAGATACTTTTCATGGAAGAAGATCTGGCTTGAGGTCAAGATATATACTGATCCCTACGGAGCAGCTAATGGTGTAGATTCTTTAGGATTTGGAAGGAACAAAATCAAAGATTTGGTAAAAAGCAAGCTTATGAAATGGGTAAAACTATGGGGTGGATCATTTAAAATAGTCCAAGAGCCTGGAAATGTTTGTGCCTTAAGCAAATACTCAGCAGAAGGTCCACAATGGAGAAGAGGCTCCTTAATCATCAAGTGGACAGGATGACTTTCTGGCATGGTATCCGATCAATGATCTCATCAACACCCATTTTGGGCTAGGAGACCTAAGGAGGGCAATTAGAAGGGAGTAAAGGGAAAATGGGAGAGGACATTGCAAAAGACAGGAGGCATAGAATTTTTGCCAGATTGTTCTGGAAGCCTAGATGAAGCCTGAGATGATGGATATTTTGGCTGCAACATGAACAGGTATGAGTTTTTCTTTACCGTCCTAGATTTAAGAACAGCAAGGCTAAATCGACCCAAATTTGGGGATTTATTGGGAGGAATATCCGGAGCTTGAAGGGCAAGTTGGATGGGAAGTAGGGGAACTATTGCTGTCCCTGAGGAGAGTCTCCACCTTCCAACATGGTCAACTTTTCCAAAAAACATTTTACGGAAGAAATGGTTTGACATGAAAGATGTCCCGATTATGATGAAAAGGCATAAGAGGAAGCAGCCTGAGAGCAGGACTGGGAGTCACGATAGAAAGAAAAGGCACATCGGACCACCTTTGTTCAGTGCACTAGCAACCACAGCACAGGTCTGTCTACAAAGCTTGTTCCTTGATTTCGGAAACAGGCCATGCCTGGGNTCCCGATTATGATGAAAAGGCATAAGAGGAAGCAGCCTGAGAGCAGGACTGGGAGTCACGATAGAAAGAAAAGGCACATCGGACCACCTTTGTTCAGTGCACTAGCAACCACAGCACAGGTCTGTCTACAAAGCTTGTTCCTTGATTTCGGAAACCGGCCATGCCTGGGCGGTAGCAGAACCAGACAGGATCCGAGGCACTGAGCCTTCTAGCCACAGTGTGCCGCACGGGTATACTACCACAGGCTCTACCCTGAATAGGCAAAGAAGTGATAAGCCAAAGGCTGAAAGAGAATTAACAGATTAAGGAAGAACATGGGTCAAAAGCAGCATATTCTGGCAACCTGCCTCTGCTCTGCCATTAGTATTTTCTCGACCATCCTACAATTACTCCTTTCCGTGTCTTTGCCCTACTCTTCTTACTGGAAAACCTCCCATCTGCCAACTCACAACTTTTTCAAAACCTTGCTCAAAACTCATCTCCAAAAACTATTTTTTTAATCACCCTAATTATGGCTTAATTTTAATCCACCCTTAATCTACATCTTGATTTTGTGCTATTTGAAGACGGTGTATTATAGTAATTTGCACCTGTTGATGTTTCTCTGAAAGTGTTTTCACTTATTACATGTACATCTGTTCTGTTTCCCTACCCAATTTTTTAGTTTAGCAAACTAAAAAATTGCTAGCGAGTACTCGATCTTTTCTTTTATACTCGGACATGGTGGATCTACCAGTGAGCTTATTGATACAAAAGAGATGTTTAAAATGTTTACTTTGATTTGGATCATATGGATGGGCTCTGAATTGCTCAATTCAAGATTTTACTAATAAATCAAAATGTTATATTTTTATCGGAGATGAAAAGTTAAAGTTTGAATTTTAACTTTGTGTTTCTGTTTGGTTTTTTTTTCATTTTAAAGATTTTATTTATTTATTTATTTATTTGATATAGAAAGAACAAGAGAGAGAACAGGAGCAGGGGGCAGAGGAGAGGGAGAAGCAAACTCCGTGCTGAGCAGGAAGCCCAATGCTGGGCTCAGTACGAGGACCCTGGAAGAAGACCTGAGCTGAAGGCAGACGCTTAACGCCTGAGTCACCCAGGTGCCCCTGTGTTTCTGTTTTTTGAAAATATAAACTAAATCATACTGCAAAGCCATTTTTGCCAGGAGGCAAAAACAGTGAACTTTAGGAATCAGTAAAATACAACTTTAGAATGCTTTACTTCAACTTGCAATTCAGTAAAGGGAGCATGAAAAATATACAAGTAAGATCATACCTTTCAATGAAAAAAATTTTAATAAAAATAAAATAAACTTGATGAAAAATAAAATTTAAAAATCTTTGTAATAGTAATCTTTTTTTTAGAGGAGCTCTCATCCATAATTGGAAATTATATGGAAAAATATTGAAATTGTTACTAAAGAGGAGAATATAATTAATCTATGATGTTAGTGTGATAGTTCGCACACCAGAAATCATTCTATATTTTAATACCAACAATGTTAATTAATAGAGTACTCACATTTTTCATGGGGTCCTCTTACAAACTAAACTCTTGAGTTCAAATAGATTACATTTTGACAAATGCTACTTTGTAATGTTACAGAAAATATTTCCCCTGGAAAAAAACACTTTGTTTACTCCATTCAGAAAAGATATTGTTGGGTGCCTGGGTGGCTCAGTGGGTTAAAGCCTTTGCTTTCGGCTCTGGTCATGATCTCAGAGTCCTGGGATCGAGGCCTGCATCGGGCTCCCTGCTCAGCAGGGAGACTGCTTCTCCCTCTCTCTCTCTGCCTGCCTCTCTGCCTCCTTGTGATCTCTCTCCCTCTGTGAAATAAATAAATAAAATCTTTAAAAAAAAAAAAAAGAAAAGATATTGTTAGGGTTTGATAAACGCTCTTCCTCCCCCCCAAACCCTCAAAATAACATGTTATTTGCTTTAGGTTTATGTGTCTTACGGGCTATGTCAAAGATTCTGAGCCTTACATTTTAAAAGATTTTTTCATTGACAATACATATGGATCTAAAAATGATCTGACATCCAAGAAACTTGTCCATTTTAAGTAGTTCTAAATAAGTCTTAAGTCTTATGTAGAATAATGGTTTTTTATGATTACTTAATATAATTTAAATGGCTACTGACAGATTGTGGATGGATTGTTCAGTGTGCTGGGTTAATCAAAGGAAAGTCTCCAATAAGGGGAAGATTTGACAAGATACACAATTCTTCTTATCCGTTTGTTTCGGGGTCCATAAATGAGTGAGAGAAAGCAATAGGACAGGAGTCACAAGACCCAGGTTAAGTTATGACCTTTCATATTCATGCAAAAATATATATAGCGTGTATACATGGGCACATCTATGTGTGGTACATGCATTTATTTTTATGACATGGTTTGGTGCTTATTATGATATTTTCTGTCATATCAAACTTTAAAGTGAGATTACAAAGCACTGTGATCATAGGCCACCGACCAAAGCTTAGAAACATTTTCATTATTTGGCTTCTATTAAAATTGATACTTATATCGAATTTTAGCTATTTTAAGGTTTTTAGGACTTAAATTTTAAGTCTGGAAATACACGATGAATTGCTTCAGATTGCTGCTTTAGTTTGTTAGTATAGATTCTGTTTGGTTTTTATTTAAACTTTAAGAAAACATCCCAAAGAACATTTTTAATCTCACCTACTAGCATTAGACACTCTTTAACTGCTGTGTCTTTTATTTTACAAGAGCAATCTCATATCTATCCCGAAGGTCAATTTCTGCTGCTACATATAATGATTAGACATGAAATCTGGTGAAATTATTTGTTGAAACACATATGATTGGCCTAAATTTTAAAATATAAAATTTTAGGGAACTAGGCTATATCATATTATAAATATGTTATTTATATATAATGTGTTATATGTTATATATAAATATATATACATATATAACATATAAATATGTTATTCTAGGTTAGGTAATAAGTCTGATTCCCTCTATAAAAATTGTTCTATTCCATTATAATCATACTCGTGAAATTAATTATGTTAAATAAGTTGCTTAAGACAGGAAACTTGTATATTTCTTTCTATTGCCTAAATCAACTGATTAACTATCTTGTGTAATAATAGGCATTAAGGAAATAATTATGTAATGAATTTATGAAGGAATATCACAGGTTCCCAAAGTATCTGAATAGCACGATAAGAGAAAGTGATTGTCTCTGTACTCTACAAAACATAGCTGGGTACTTGTTTACCCAGCCATGTCCTATTCCTATCTGCCAGGGAACTGCCGTTAATATTTCTCAGGTTCCACAAGCAAACTCTACCACTTTTAGAGAGGAAAGAACAGTTATGTTGAGCCTATTCAACTTATTTTTAATGTTTTTCCACCAGGTCCATGGCTGTATGAAAAATAAGACTTAAAAGTCATAATAACATTAACACAGCTTATTTAGAATTTTCACTGGAGACGTAATAGCCTAGTCAGAAAGTTAGTAAAAATTGTTCTCTAACTAGTCTCCTAACTGATCCTGCTTCCACCCTGGGTCCCTCATTCCCAACCCAGAAGCTTCCAAGATCCTTTTTAAATGGAAATCACATTGTCTCCATGCTACCCTAATACTTCCAATAGCGCCGCATTTCAATCAAGTAAAAGCCAAAATCCTAAAAATCCTTTATAAGGCCCTACAGGATGTCTCCTGCCACCTCCTTTTCCTTTCTAATTCTGTCCTCTGCTACTCTCCTTGTACACTGCTCCAGTCACATTAGTCTTCTTGCCGTTCCTTGATCACGCCAGCCATGTTCCTTTCCCAGGAGCTGGTTATTCCCACTGCCTGGAATATTTGCTCCCTACATGGCTTCTCCCTTTCTCCCCATCTTCATTTAAGTCTTTCCCCTAATATCATCTTCTCAGTAAGACCTCCCAGTGAACCCTATTTAAAGTTGTAGCCCACCACTACATCCTATGTCACTTAGCCTGATTTTTTTCCCCTTAGACTATCTTCTAAAAAATTAAATTTGTTTATTTCCCTTATTGTCTGTCTCCTCTCCACCCCCCAGAATGGGTATAGACTGCATAAACAGGATATTGTTTCTGTTTTATTTTCTGTCATATCTACAGCACTTAGGCTAGTCCCTGGAACATAATAGAAACTCAAATAAATATTTGTTGGATGAACAAACAGAGACACAAGTTTTGCCTTAATTTTATCAGTTTCCAGTTATGTTAGAGTCATAAAGTTACTAATGAAAAGATGAATAAATAAACTACATAATCTAAAATCTGAAAACGATCTGATACAAATAAATACATTTTATAAATGAAATACAATCATAAAAATGAATAGCATCTTTTCTTTTCTTTTCTTTTTAATTTACTCATTTGTCAGAGAGAGAGAGAGAGCACAAGCAGGGGGAGTGGCAGGCAGAGACAGAGGGAGAAGCAGGCTCCCTGCTGAACAAGGAGCCCGATGCGGGGCTTGATCCCAGGACCCTAGGATCATGACTTGAGTTGAAGACAGACGCTTAACTGACTGAGCCACCCAGGTACCCCAAATTTGTTTGTTTGTTTGTTTATTTTTAAGATTTTATTCATTCATTTGACAGAGAGAGAGAGTACAAGGAAAGGGAGCTGCAGACAGAGGGAGAGTGAGAAGCAGTCTCCTCACAGAGTAGGGAGCCCGATGCGGGGCTCAACTGAGCTACCCAGGCGCCCCTCCAGCAGTATGTTTTTAATACAAATAGGTTCTCGATAAACATTTCTGAACAAAGAAATAAAGTATTCTTTTTAAAGATTTTTATTTATTTATTTGACACAGAGAGAGAGATTACAAGTAGGCAGAGAGGCAGGCAGAGAGACAGGGAGAGGAGGAAGCAGGCTCCCCGCTGAGCAGAGAGCCCGATGCGGGCCTCGATCCCAGGACGCTGAGATCATAACCTGAGCCGAAAGCAGAGGCTTTAACTCACTGAGCCACCCAGGCGCCTCAAAGAAATAAAGTATTGAAGGAATGAATAAGTAGAGCGTGCCAAGTGCTGGCGATGCACTAGAATCGGCAGGATGAGATTGCTCTGATCTCTCATCCTACTGATCACCAAACTGGATTGGACTGATGTGGCCAAATGTCCTTCTCTGCCATCACTCTACATGTGAACCCCACCTAAAGCTAAGGGCTTTGCTGGCTTCTGGCTTCTGATATAAATAGAAGTGCATGTGACTAGGACCTGCTTATAGTCCATGCAATGGCAGACTCTGAAGTGTTGGAGAACTTTATCAGGTAGTTTGGTTAGTTAGTACTTTACCAAGTTAGTACAGTAGGCCCCATTGCGGGAATCATTCATGATGAACTTAAATCTTGTTTTTTTTTTTTAATTTTACATTAGTCTGGATCTGGAGGTCGTTCATCTATGAGATGAACAGATGTTAGGAACAATGTCTGATGCCAGAACAATGTCCGCTTCAGTTGCAGTTTGAGGCAGTGTGGGGATGGATCTGACTTTCTCCCAGGACCACAGGGTGATAGGTCCTGCTCAGAATGGCTGATCCATTCTGTTGAATATATTCCTCAAATATGTTCAAGGTCTCGATATGTTATAAATTATAAGAAAATGTGATATTTGGGGTGCTTGGGTGGCTCTGTCTGTTAAGCATCTGCCTTTGGCTCAGGTCATGATCCCAGGGTCCTGGGATCGAGTCCTGCATCAGGCTCCCTGCTTAACAGGGAGCCTGCTTCTCCCTCTGCCTGCCACCCTCTCTGCTTGTCTCTCTCTCTCTCACTCTGTCAAATAAATAAATAAAAATAAATAGTGAAAATAAAAGTACTGCTGGAGCTAATGTAGTAAATAAGAACCAATACAGTCCTTGCCAGGATGGAGTTTGCATCTACCAGATGTAGCATGACACAGTGATGGTGTCTATTACAAAGGAGGAGCAGACCTTGATAAGAAAGCATACAATCTAGATCTGACCTAGTTTGAGATGCAGGATACAAAGTCTCATAGGAAGTGATTAATTCAAGAGCCGAGGGATAGGTAGAAGTTAATAAGGCCAAAGAGAAGAAGACAATGTATTCAGGGGTGGCAGTGTGAGGTAGGAAGGTAAGTGGCACTTTCAAGAAATTAGAGTATAAAGGATAGGAAAGTAACAAGGAATAAAATGACTCTAACGTGTGAGGCAGGAGACAGTTCTTAGAATGCCTTGAAGTCAGTGTAAGGAATTTTAATTTAATCAAAGAATTTGGAAGAGTCTGTGGGATTTTAAGCAGGAGACTGACATAAGACATAATTAGAACCTGGTTTTCAGAAAAATAAATCCACCCCAAATATAAAACGTAACATTGCTTGCTATATAAAATCTCAGCAGCTGCCGTGTTGATAATAAAAGGGGTACCATCGAGTCAGGGATTAGTTAAAAGGATAGTTAGATAACTTCTTTTGTTAACTTCTATCAAGGTCTTTGGATGTCTCTAGCAATAATCTGAAATGAGCTTTCCTAGGGCTATCTTTTAAGTTGTGCTTTTCATACATTAGAGTAGATAGGGAAAGACCCCAATTGAGAGTCTATTGAAGTAACCTGTGTAAACTACGAGGCTGCTTGGACTTGGGAGGGGGGGTGATGGAGATGAAAAGAATGGAAAGATTCTGAAGACAGAAAATAGAATCAGTAAGTCTTACTGATTAATTGGTTATGAGGTAGGCTGGGCATAAATGGAAACATAGTTGAGTTATTTACTTGGCTCATGAACAGAGAAATAACTGGAAAAATTAATGAATTTTGTATTGAACATAGAGTGAGATGACTGGGCCTGAAATGCAAGTGATAATGCCAAATGGTGCTGGGTACATGGGTTTAAAGCATGGAGAGAAGATCTGGGCTAGAGATAGGAATGGGAGTGGTTTGCACACAGAAGGTAATTGAAGCCGCTAGAATGGATAAAGATGGAGTCTAGACAATATAATGAGAAAAGAGGTTGCCTAAAGGAACTCAAATGTTTCAAGGTTGGATATAAGAAAAATGGTCATCAAAAGATACTGAAAATAAGTTACCAGAGAGGTAGGATGAAAACCAGTTAGCATCAGCCTACATGTTTATGGAATGAATGTGTATAGGAGAGATCTGGGAACGTACTGCTCGATTCCTCCCTTATCAGCAAAACAAAATCTTTCCTCATAGTGCACCTGGATATCACAGATGATATACAGGTACCTGTGCCTGCTGGGAGCATCCATTCTTGGCTGTAGAAAATACATTATCCCTCCCCCAAATACACGCCCTCATTGCCCTGGTGCTTGGTCTTGGGGTGGCTGGCCCACACTGGTCTCATATCTAGGGGACAGGCATCAAGAATGACAGGCTGGCCTTTGTTGGCATGCCATAATCACCACCTAGTCAGACTATATGCTTTAGGCATTCCAGGCAGCTTATCTGGAAGAGACCTAGGTCATGGGAAATGGCATCCTAGGTTAGGTACCATGCTGACAAGGCAGGAAAGCCAGTCCTTTCCTTTCCTCCCTTAGGCATATGTTCTTCATTGATGGGTGGGGGTTGTAGGAGGGTAGGGGGCAAAAAAGGAGTGGTCATATACCTAGAGTGCTTAGAGATAAAATGCCATAAAGAATACTTCTCAGCTTCTCATGTGCACAAAAATTACCTGGGGTTCTGGTTAAGAAGATTCTGATCAGTTCATCTGATTTGCTGCCTGAAATTCTATATTTTCAACAAGCTCCCAGGCTATGGGAATGCTTTCAGTAGGAGGGTTTAACTTATGTCTGGAGGCTAGCAAGCCAGAAGAGGAATTCACCACCAAAGCAGCTGAAGCAGAAACTGATCAAGAGAGACATGGCATGCTGTATAAAGCCCAGATTTGACCTCTATGTTCAGGAACAAGTCCTCCGCAAGGTGAATGGATGGATGGGGGTGCCCAATTAATGGGCATCGAAACTGGACACTTAAATAAAGGGCTCCACCGTGATGCGCTTCATTCCCCTAAGGTGCCTCTTCATGCCCCGGGTCCCCAAGTACTTATTCCAGGAGAGTCTGAGGCATGATGTGTTTGTAAACACAGGCGTAAAGCAAAATTTCATGGGTCAGCAGCATCTTCAGCTATGATTTTGCTTGGGAATGTAAAGATTCCTGGTAGTAAAAGCAACAAAGAAGTATTTCTGGTAAGAAAATTGAGTCTGTAGGGGTGCCTGGGTGGTGCAGTTGGTTTAGTGCCCAACTCTTGATTTCAGGTTAGGTCATGATCTCAGAGTTGTGAGACTGAGCCTCACATCAGGCTCCATGCTCAGCGCAGAGTCTGCTTGAGAATCTCTCTCTCCCTCTCCTCTTCCCCCGCCCAGTCCTGCTCTCTCTCAAAAAGTAAAGAAGTAAATCTTAAAAAAGAAAAAAATTGAGTCCGCTTAATTTTTGAAAGTGCAAATTTATAAGATATATTATGCTTTTTGTGCATGAGGGAACTTAGAAGAGTTGTAGTTAGATTAGCAGTTAAATTCTAAAATAAACGAATACTTCTATACCTGTACAACTTTTCCTTCTTTAAGTATGCTCACAGTAAAAGAAACATCGGAAAAAAAAAAAAGATGTTAAGAGAGAGTAAAAGGGGCTAGAGAATATATAATATAAAGAGAAGCAGATAAGGAAAATTAAAGGAGGATTTTTACAAGGGAAAAACAATTTCATTTTATTGTAAAGACCTAAATGAATAAAAGAAGACTTTGAATGTGAAGATGATTAAAAAGACAAAATCATTAGCTAAAGATATTTACAAGTTTAGACTCTTTCATTTTGATTGTAATTTTAATTAGCTGGACACTGGGGGGGAAGAAAATGAAAGCCTACATCATCTACTTACTCTTTAAATTGCATTCCACCTTAATTTTCTGCTCTTCAGTTCTTAATTTTCTCTATTTTTGTTCTAAGTAATCCGGTTATCAGGCTAAAGTGATTTTCCCTCAGCCAGGTTTAGCATTCAGTATTTGCTTTGAGTCTGTAAACCAAAAGTTCACCCCATCGCTTTAGTTTTTATTCTTTCGATAGCAAAAACTCTCTACAGGTAATTTTTTTTTTCCAGTCCTTTGTCTATACAGCAGGGTTCTTTGTATACCCATGACAGTTAGATGACTAATAACAAAGACATCTATTTTTAAAATAATTATGCTCTATTTACACAGCTTTCCACAAAATTTACTCATAAAATTTAGGAGGCAGCAACGCTTTAAAAAATCTGTAGTTTTGCTATTCATTAAAGCCATTTTTTTTTCTGTGGGCAGGCAAGTTGCTTGTTTCCGTTTCCCTGATAAAATAGAAGCCAAAAAAATCAGTATTAGTTAATCAAGTCTAGGATTTATGTCTGTGTGCATAAAATTAAAAAAAAATAACATTGATATAAAACAAAACACATCTGTTTAGAATAACCTACTTTAGAAAGGGTTTATCTTCAAGATATTATCTGGCTTTTTAGTAGGCTATTTATTTTGCATTTGTTAAAGAAAACAAAATTAGCATAGCTAACCATGTATTATGTGTCTCTCAGTTAGCCCTGTCTTCCAAAAGAAATTCTCTCAAATAATGCGAAGTAACAATGTTGGAGTGCCCTGAGGTCTGTGAATGAAAGGCACTATTTAAGTGGTGACAATTATTATTATTATTCTGCCATGGATAAAGAGTAACAATTGGCTTTAAAAACCCATTGTGGACAATTTCATTTTGCTCCCCCATACCTCAAATACAATCAGAGCACAAAGTTCTTAGCCCATGGTATATGCTCAGACCAGGACAGCACATATACAGTGATGGGGAGTAGAAATGTAATTATCCTAGTAATTAAACACCTAAAAAATAGCACTGACTGCCAGTCATTAGCCATTCAGTGTGGTATAATTTAAGGAACAGCGAAAAAAGAAAAAAGAAAAAAAAAAACCCCAGTCATACATCATCAGTTGTCTCAAAATTCCAAAATTCAAATTTTAATTTGTATTTTTAAAGGCTTTCCTTACTTTAAAATACAAATACGCCTTGAGATGAATGATTCTTTGAACCTTATTCGTTGTTGCATTATTTTAATGAGTTCCACATACTTTCCAGATGCAGTGTAGAGAAAAAGGGGTGTAATAAGAGGGAAACTAAGAAATTGAAAGAAGAAATTATAGGAGCTGTTGAGGGTGAAAAATGCAGCAAATGAAATACAAGAGCCAGAGAGCTCAAGTTCTTAATTTTGCACCAGAATGTGATGATAATTAACATTCTAATCATTGGAAAGTGTTGTCAGGGATTGCTACAGAATCCTCTTACCTGGAAGTCTTTTAAAATAGGATACTTGGGTCTTTCTGGCCTGATACTGCTGAATAGAGGGTAGTGACATTGATTAATTGTCCTGTCTAGGATAAACCTCTTTGAAATGCACTGTACCTGAAAGGTCTTTTTCTTGAATGCACTATTGGAATGACGTACCAATTTGTTTATAATTTGGATATGCTGCAGCAGCACTGAGATTTTGTTCCAGTACTTCATGTCTTTCCCATTTGCTTAAGACTGATTGCAAAGTGTCTTCCAGACTCTTGCATAGAAATCAACTCGAGTGCTCTTGATTTGGATCCCTGAGGCCCTGTCCTTCTTTGGGATCAAATAAACCCAATTTGTGATTCTGTAGATACCTCCTAAGATGAGAGAAGAATGTTTCAGGAGTTAGAGAGTGGCAAAGCATGGTATTGTCCAATAACATGGTTATCATTGACACCTGCTGGGCCGTCCCCAAACTGGGTTGTATGTACAACCTCTGGCTCCATGCCACCCCCACCACTCCTACCACAACACTTAACACTGCCTTGTAATGCTTGCTTAGTTGGGAAGCCCCTCCTTGAATCTTAAGGCTGAAAATAGGGCCATATGTTCCTCACTTACTCCTAAGTCTCCAGAACCTAGTATGGTTCCTGGAACATGATAAGTGCTCAAATAATACTGGTTGAATAAAAGAATAAAGTAAAGAATAAACTTCTTAAAGGAGAGCTATTTAATTTACTTAAATTAAGTAAAATTTTAAAAAGAAAAGGAATTTGTAAACAATACTGGAATTATAATTTAAAATTTTTTTAAAAGGAATGTACCTTCCAGCAAAATGAAACAGAGAAACAATAATAACATTAGGAACTAAGCACGTTTAAATTCTTACTGTGTCAGAGAGTTCTAAGTGCTTTAAATGAAGTATTTAATTCATACAACTCTGCATATGAATTACTACTACTGCTATTACTTTATTTCAGAATAAAGGAAGGTCTGGTGGCTTGCCCAAAGTCACATATCTAGTAAGACATGCAGAACCAGGACTAAAATCAGCCAGACACCACCAGAACCCCAGCTCAAAGCTCTTACTCTGCAGAATGTAGGCAATGATGAAGGTGCTACCCCAGGAGCCTCGGAGGACGGAGGACGCTAAGAACAGGCTCTTGCTTTCAAGGACGCTTACAGTAATTAACAAGACATGTTTAACTTGCTCACTTTTTTTCATTGGAATTTAAGAGAAGATGAGAGGCGGTTGGGGGAGAGAGAGAGGGGAGAGAACGAGGGAGGGAGGGAGGCAGGGAGGAAAGAGGAGGTGGGAAGGAAGCAGCTTTAGTTCCTAACCAGCAAGTTTGTGATCCATTTTATACATGTTTGATTCTGTTCCCAACAAGCAACAATGAATGAAAAACTCTCAAACCAGCACTTAGCCCATACATTTTTTACACCATTCTTTGAATATTAAAATATCTGAGAATTATTCTTTACTGGAAAAAGAAATCTTTTCTTTGAAAATAATTTGAAATTTTTTCTGCTGTCAAATACCCAACATACCCTTTATATGTCTCTCTCTATATATATGAATACATGTATATAAAATTTTTCCTAGGCCTTTTTAATTTCACACTACCATTTTAATACTACCACCATAGTGTTTATGTATAGTCTAAAACTACCCAATGATGTGGCATAAAATAGCCAATTCATTTTTACTGATGATCATAAAACCTTAGAAGAATTTAGGGTTATCAAGTCTTTAAACAAAAATAGCAAAAATAATACAAGGTCTAAAAAGAGAGACATAACTTATGACTTGGTAGAGTAAAGGGTTCAGGTGCAGGATGAAGCACATATATCAAAGGCCTAGGAAATGTCATTACTTTGAAAAGAAATAAAAGAATAACAAGTTTAGAAAATTAACTATCAAATTACATTTTTTTTTAAGAGGGGCAGTTAAAATGTTGATGAACAAATATAAGATGATGACTCAGGGGCACTAAAAATACGAAATGTGTGGGTTCTTCTAGATAATACAATAAGTACTGGGAGTTTCACTTTATAACCCGTTGTGATTAAACAGCATATTGCTGAAAATGCAGACATGATACTGCCATAGTAAAACCAGCCTTTTAAAAGATGTTTCTAATTAAATCATGAAAAATCAAAAAGAAAATGTTGAGAGAAGCCACTTTGAAGATTTTATTAATGATGCATTCATGGAGAGGGCTTTATTAGATTTGAACTAGCAAATGCTTAATGCTACTGCACAAAATGATGGATAAGCATTTTTCCCCTAAAAAGTTCTTTCTTTCAGAGCAAAAACTTTCTTGTAATACAAACACCTTTTGATTCAGTTAAATTCTAGTAATAAGAAACTTTGATGTTTGATTTAATAATGCTTTAATTAATCCATATCTGCATATGACTTAGATGTATTGATTTCTATCTTCGTTCCCAGAGCTTTCTACTTCTAAACAAGATTCCTTTTAATATTCAACAGTTTTTCTCAGGAGGTATAGAGAGCATTGACTTTACTGGAAATTGATATCAAAGCATCAAGTGTAAATTGTTCTACTGCAGAAGCTCCTGTGAAATGTTTTCTGAAGAAACCCAGGGAAGATCCAATTTACGACTAATCTATGAAATGTATTAATAATTTCAGAAGGTGACAAGTAAATGTCTTGTTATTTTAAACACTATTACCTCCTCATGCACTGGCTAACGGCTCCCTATCCGGTGAAACTCTGCACAAGATTCACCATAACTGGGAAAATTCCAAATTCCTCTCCTTCTTTTTTGACTCCTATGTGATCTCTATCAAACTATGGACAGCCCACTCTTTATAAAATTATAATCCCTTGGGGCACCTGGGTGGCTCAGTCAGTTAAACGGCCTACTCTTGATTCTGATTCAGGTCATGATCTCAGGGTCGTGGGATCAAGCCCCGTATAGGGCTCCATGCTCAGCAGGGAGTCTGCCTGAGATTCTCTCTCTTCCTCTCCCTCTGCCCCTCCCCTTGCTCATCTTCTCTCTTTTTCTCTAAAATAAATAAATATTTTAAAAAACCCTATAATCCCTTGTCTATAATTCTGAAATCTAAAATTCTGTGAAAAAAAGCTTTCATGCTTAATGCAAATTTATTTGAAGTCAGGACCTATGAAGTTCTCTCAGAAATAGTAATATACTTGTTGATTGTATGAGTGCTTCCCCAGAGCACACTAGGGCGTTGGCAGGATATATGGCAAATGCAAAATACAACTCTTCTAAAATCTAAGGAATTTTGAAACACATCTGGCCCCAGGAGGTTTAGGTTAGCAAATGTGGACCTATATTACTATATCATATCGTAGTTATTGTTTAATTCTCTGGGAAGTCCTATGACCAAGTACTCTATTTTATTGACCATTGCAGGGTGATCCTGATTTGCCCAGGGCAAAGCCCTAGCACAGTATAAAGTACGTACTAGATATTCAAGATATACTTGCGGAATGAATGAATGAATGAATGATCTTCAAATATTCTCTGGTCAGTAGTAAAAAGTCTGAAAACATTCCATCTAATTAAAAAATTCGCCCAAGTCAATTTACACTGCTCCCTACCAGAATGAGGCCATTAAAGTGTTAACTTCTAAATGTTTTAACATACACCTTTTAATTAAATCTTATCATTTTCCCAGCTATCCATTTAGTTAAATCCAAAAACATATGGCCCAAGGCGAATCAAAAGTCCTTGTTGGTGTGCTGGAAATTACTCATATTTACTTTGATACTCGTAGTAACTCTAACACCTATGATGGAAATAGGTGAATATTAAAATGAATTTGCCAGTAAGCTTTTTTTTTTTTTTTCTGGTCTGGGGCAAATAATAAAGTAATAACATATTTCGTGAACATCAGAAAGGTGTTTCTATATCATAAAATTATCATGAAATGTTATTCTCTATTTAATACTAGATTTTCCTTCTTACTATAACCCCAAAATGGTATCTTTTAATCTCAGGATGGGGTATTCATACAAAGTACTTCTATACTTACACTCGATGGCAGACTTTAAAAACCTCCATAAGTTATTTTTCTTTATAATGATACTAATACAAACTCATTGTAGATAAAGGCCCACTCTTACAAGAGCTGCTCTTTGATTTGATAAAAATCCCTTGATTAATCAATTTCTCCCTAATCTATGAGTCCCACTCTGACCCGGCCTAGACTACATGAATCATTCTCCCACCTATTTTCTCTCCAAGCTCTTCAACAAATACCCTTGTAGCTCCTGCCCTTTGCAACATCTTACCCTGGCCGATCTGACAGACCACTTCCTCTGCTACACTTGTGAGGCTGAGAATAGCCAGAGAGAAACCTCTGGAGCATGCAGACTGGCTCAGTTACACATTTATCCTTTCCCACCGTGGGGCCTCAGTGACATCCCACAATCCTTAAATGGCACCCTGTCAGTTCCCTGTCCCATTTGGACTCAGTGACTCTTCAGCCTTTCCCTAGTTTACCGTATGTTTCAATTTTCTTACCAAACAAGCTTGCCTCGTATTTCACAGAAAAATTAAGCCTATGAGATTGGAGACCTCGGCTTATTCTCCCTCCACCCCCCTTACCCCCCGTTTACCTACACCCACATTCACATTGACTTGCCTTTCTCAAGTCTCAAAGGGTAAAGTCTACTTTTTTTGTTAAAGACCCCCACTTTCTCTGCTTTAGGTCTCAGTTCTTGCTGTCTACTCCAAGTCCTTTGTTACTTTCCTGTTTTATTTTCTCTTGTTTACTTTTTTCCTATGAATATGTTCAAGTGTCTCCCAAGTCTTAAAATGAGCAAAGGAGTTACAATAGTCAGGCCCCCAAACACACACACCCTCTACTCCCCCCTGCCTGCCTCCACCACTCTCCCTTATTGCTTAATAATCTGCCTTTAAAAGGAGGGGACTCTTGCTTCCTACAACTCTCCAGCCTCAAACTTCCTGCAGTTAGGTTCTGCAGAGTCTAGTGCTGCGGGCAAATTTTTACCAACAACTTTCAGGCAACCAAGTCATGTTTTGGTCCTCATCTTAATATCTTAATGGATCTCCCTACTTCTTTACCACTACTGATATATTTTTTGAAACTCTACTCCATTGGTTGACATCTTACTGTTACTTCATTTTCAGCTCTGGCACTTCTGTCCATTCCTTCTTTATTTCCTTGTGGATTCTTTCTCCCTGCCTGGCACTTTTCGTACAGTGCCCCAGTATGTTCCATTTTTCACTCACTGTTATTTCTTTGCTTTTACACACTCTCCTGTGTAAGTGTATAGCAATCTGGTTCTCTCGGTTTTAACTCCCACTTAGGATGCGAATGACTTCAAAAAATGTGTCTTCAGCCCTAACCTATTCCCTTCCCATTATATTTAAATATCCAACTCCCTTTAGTTGTTTTATAACAACCATATAGGTGCTATCTCCTAAACTGAACTCATCATCTCCTCCCTCATCCCCACCCCCCTCATCCCATCTATTCCTACTATATCTATAGTGTGCTACTGTGATTTATAATAAGAAATGTATATTCAGTCTTCGACATCTTCCTGGCACAGGCACAGAACTTCTAAAACCATTAGAGGTTCCTAAGCAGTAAGAGTGATAAAGATGGAAGGAGCAAGGAGAGTCTTCAGTTATTCACAGAATAACCTGAGCTATTCAACCACACCTGAGTTCAGGTGAATGAGGTAACTTTTGGAAAGTCCCTAAGGATGGGGGCTGGTTGCCAGGGGAACCAGTCCAATGATTAGAGGGTTGGAACTTCAGCTTCACCTCCTGACCTCAGGGAGCAGAGAGAGGCTGAACGGTTGAGTTAATCACATGGGCCAACAATTCAATCAGTCTTGCCTACATGATAAAATTTTCATAAAGAAACTCTAACCAAAGAAGTTCAGAAAGCTTCCTGGTAGATGAACACATGGAGGTGCTGGGAGAGTGTCATACCTGCATGAGGGCAAGGAAATTTCATGCCCTTTCCTACATACTCCCATTTGCTGGCTCCTCAGTTGTATCCTTTTGCAAAAATGGCTCATAGAACTCAAAAAGACCATTTACCATTCTATGAACCATTCTTGCAAACTATCGAATCTGATTCGTAGCCTGAAGGTCAAAAGCATGGGTGACAACATGAACTTACAATTGGTGAGTAAAGGTGGTGGAGGAGAGGCAGCCTTGTGGGACTGAGCCTTTAACGTGGGCGATCTGACATTATCTCCAGGAAAAATAATGTCAAAATTGAGCTAAATTGTAGTACACCCAGTTGATGTCCAGGGGAGGGTCAAATTGCTAGGTGTGGGAAAAACCCCACACATTTCATAACTAGAAGGACATGAGTGTAGAGAAAGGGAATACTTTCCCTTCTTGTGACAATGGTGATGTATCAAAACACAATCTGAAATTGTCACTCCTCTGCTTAAACCTCTTCGTGGCTCTTCATTATCTAGTGTCAAAACTTCGTAGGCTGTATATCAGAAGACCCTCCTTGACCTGACGCTCTTCTACCTATCTGCCTGGCATCATCTCCAACTTCTCCCAGCTTAATGGTTTAAGCATTAGAAATTCCAAGCCACTCCACTCCATGGTTTTTCATGCCTTTTATACACTTTTATGCTATGTACACTTGCTCATGCTCTCTGTGGTGAGAACTTCTAACTTTTCTTACTCTGTTTAGCTTTTATTCATCCTTCCAAAGTCATCCCAGGCATTATTTCTTCTAGGAGCAACATTTATTGACCAACTTTTATCTCACAGTAATTGTGAGAAGACAAAACAAGTCACTTCCAAGTGTAGGTTTTGCAGGGATACTATTGGGGGAGATCTTAAACATCCTCAGTGATCTTTTGTGGATATTTCAGAAGTGCATGCTGAATAGCGAGGGCTTGTTCAAGAACAGGTATTGCAAGAGCAATATTTTACTCTTCTAAACACCACTGTGATGATATATTTGGGCACTTCTTTCTATATTTTGTTTTAATTTCCTTATATCTTCCACCTAGATGAAAACAAAACAAAATTACTAGGCCAAAAGTCCGTTTTCATGTCTCTTTTCATGTACATATTGCCAAGCTCTTTTCAGAGCGTTGTAAAAATATATAATGCCACAAGCAGAGTTTTACTGCATCCTCCCCAGCATTATTCTTATTAAAATTTTCTTTTGCTTTTGTGAATAGGGAACAAAGCAAGCATTTTGTGCTAATTTTCTTAATTTACCTACTTGCGATGCTGTTTTTCCATATATTTGTTTGCTAGTGGTAGTTCTTTGTTTAGCCACCCTATTTTACCTTCCATGAGTTTTTTCCCTGTTCTCTGACTGACCCTCCTCTTTTAAGAGCATCCTGTTCATATTTTATAAATACACTATTTTCTGAAATATTCATGAGGTCTTATTAGATTGGGGTTTTTTTTCTTAATTTATTTCCTTTAGCCTGAATTCTTTCTTTGATGGTTATTTCTGCTCATACTTTGTGATCATTCTCTTTCATATTATAGGCTTTGCTCAATGCCAGATGATTTTTTTTTTATCTGTTTGTGTTTAAGAATGTAACAGTAAAACTAAATGACTGTGTGCTTTGTGTATATGAGCACAGTTTATCCACTAGCGTGCTTTGCTTTAGGGTGAATAGGGTGGAAGCCAGCCACCATGCTGGGAAGCCCTAAAGCAGGGAAAGAAGGCTTTGCTATGAGGCAGTGTTATCACACTCCTGAATTCTCCCCGGAAAAGTGGTTCATTTTCTTTAAAAAAGGAGACTCTGATTTTCTTTTCTTTTTTTAAGTTGGGCTTAAATGCTTGACTTCTGGGGTTGTGTGTGCATGTGCATGAAGGAGGGAGTGGGATGGGCGGAGATAAACAGCAGTAACTGAATTCTGCGTACACCGTGCTTATGAGCCCTTTCTTTCCAGCCGCAGGCCTCACTCCCTGATGTTTCAGGGTCCAACTGTGGGGCTCAGGAGGGCAGATCCATCAGCCCACTCCGCATGTTCTAGGCTCCACTCCCTCCTCACCCTGTGCCTAGTCACCACTCCACCACCCACCTGCTATTATGCGAGAGTCAGTTGAAATTTCTTAACCACAATCTCTTTATTGTCGTGGTATTTACCAGGATTTCCCCTTTGGCTATTGCTATCCGAATCATTTTCTTTTCTAAAATCAAGATCTTTGTCTTTTAATTCATTTAATAAAGGCTTTCTATGATTAAGAAACTAACACATTAAAATTCACATATGATATAAGTATTTCCTTTCTTTTTACTTTGTTTTATTCTGACACAGAGAAAGTTTTAAATTTTTGTCTGGTCATCTCAGTCTTTCCTGTATTTCATTGCATTGCATCTGTATTTGGAAAACTACTTATTTCAGGTATTTACTACTAGTGAGCTCTGCGCTCCCGTGGATTGTCAGTATTTCATTTTCAATAATAAGCATTTCATCCCTCTGAATATAGTTTGGTATACGGCAAATTTTAAAACTTTTGTTTTCTTTTAGGTGAAAAAGTCCTTCAAACAAAATTTTAGAGGAAACTTTACTTGTTAAAATGAGAGAATGGGGCGCCTGGGTGGCTCAGTGAGTTAAAGCCTCTGCCTTCGGCTCAGGTCATGATCTCAGCGTCCTGGGATCGAGGCCCGCATCGGGCTCTCTGCTCGGCAGGGAGCCTGCTTCCTCCTCTCCTTGTCTTTCTGCCTGCCTCTCTGCCTACTTGTGATCTCTCTCTCTGTGTCAAATAAATAAATAAAATCTTTAAAAAAAAATGAGAGAATGGATGGGTTTAGGTGAATGGATGTTGGGGGTGGGGGTTGTGATTCACTCAGTTCTATCTCTCTCTTCGGCTTTCTTTTATCTCTGGTCCTATATTTGAGAATGTTCTGAGTTTTTTGAGAAGTAGATTAAAAACACTGAGATAGGATGTAAAGTAAAAGTCAAAATTGATTGTATTCCTAAATTGCCAGGCAATTATCCAAAACTAGTCACCAGTAACCGTTTTCATCCCCCACTGAATTGTGAAATCTTTATGATACATTAAATAATTACACATAACACACTCTAGTTGGAGGCTCTCCTTCTGTTCCATTGACCTATCTATTTTTTACAACAGAACTCTTACTGTTTTACTTAGTATACATTGTTTTCATGTATAATAAGGCTGATACCCATCCATTACCCGTTTTTCCCAAAATTAAAACAAATACTCTTGCTTTTGCATTATCCCAGAGGGTCCTGAGAAAAATTATATTACCTTTGGGTGGTATAATTTTCAAAATGTGAGAATTCCAGCCTGTTAATTTTTGTTTGATTCTCTGAGATCTTATTTATGTTCGCCAAGCTGTCTTATCCTACACTGATAGCACTATGCTAAAATATCTTAGCATACTTGTGTTTCTGCTCATCTCTTTTTGGTTCTGTCATAGATTTTCTCCTTAGGCATCTTATTTTTCTGACTCTGTTATTTGGCACTCAGTATCAGTTTTTAGGAGACGACAAGCCTGGGGTGGGCTAAAATCCATCTGTGCGGCCCGTCCACAGGATGCCCAGAAAGAATGCAATCAGAGGTTGAAGACCAGCAAGAAGATCGTTTGATGAGGATGGAATGACACTGCCAAAAGCTCTCATAGATACCAAGGCTGTTAGAGCAAAAAAGGCCTCAGTGCCAGAGAGTAAAATAGGAAGGCAGAATTAGGGCATGGGGCAGGTTAAGTGATGGCTCCAAAAGGATAAATAGCCTGGAATGAGAGCTGGCTATGTGTTACAAGAGAAAATACGAGGATAGGAAGTTTGAGTAGCTTCAGAAGCGTGAGGGGCTATCAAGAAGGTATTAGGAAGATACAAGAGAGAAGTAACCCTGGGCTTGCTCTGCCAAGAAGTGGAATCCTGTCAGAATAGGAGGGTCCTACTACACTCTCAGTTATTGAATTTGGGTCTTTTTATTTCTTTGTCACGAAAAAAATGGGGAAAAAATAATATGTCCTCTTTTGAGTGAATCTTATTATAAATTCTACTTCATTTGAAATTAACACCGCTGCCTCATTTCCACTTGCTTGAGTTTGCTTCATCTAAGTTCCTTTTATTTTATGTTTGGCCTATCTGTATGATTTTGTTTAAACCGTATCTTTCATAATCAGAAAACAGATTTTGGATTTTAAAAAAAGAATCCAACGTGGGAATTGTTGCTTTTTAGTTAAATGAAACCTCGTACATGGATGGCTGTGCTAGGGAAGCGGCAGCGGGGGGTGGGTTGGGGGGGTGGCCACTGAAGACCTGTGTTCCTCTCCTATAATGTAGAGAAAGGCTGGTTAGCAGGGGCTGAATCTAGGGGTGTCATAATGTGAACAAAGTGGGTGTATCCTTTCCACCCTCACTCTTCTCCCATATTCTGGCTGGATGTCAATGCCCAGGGTGACATTTGAAACTGGAGATGTCAGAGCCTTTCAACCAACTCCCTGAAAGACCTAGTACAGCAACCCCCATATCCTTTATTGCTAATATGCGCATTAGATCATTTGGGGAGGAAAAACCCAATGTTTATTGTGTAAAAGCACTGAGATCTTAGGAATCATTTCTTATAGCAGCTAGTGTTACCCAAACTTACATGACTGCTTAGCTTTTTCCATTTTTATGTTTCTTTGCTGCTAATTTTTCAACTGTTGTTTATTGGTGGAGGCTCCTTTGTGATACATGCTACATTCTGTATTCTGTTATATATTTCAATGTTTTGTGAAACAAATATCTTGTTTCAAAATACACTAGTTTGTCTTAAAACTAAACCTATAGTTATTAGCAAAATTGAAATAATGAGTTATGACTTTTTGCAGGGGAGACAAGGAGCTTCATGTTTCATACTCCACTTAAACGCATTTCTCTTTTACTGGTTTTGCTAGTTTCATCTGGGTTCACAATTTCCATCATTAAAAAATGTGTTATTTTTCTAATTTTTTTCTTCTATTTTTGTAACCACTGTGACAATACAAACCATTTCCTGATTTTCTTGTCTCCCCTTATTGTTATTTCCTCCACTGATTTTGGTTCTCATTTCTCATCCTTATCTGACACAACTTACCATTGATTCACTTTTCAGTGAGAAGAGCATCTTTTAGTAACCTTTCTAAAATTAACCTGACTGATGTATTTTCTATGGCTTTTGGCATCTGAGAATGTCCTCCTGTCACCATTGCACATGAACGACTTAATTATAAAAGTATCAGAATATTGCCTTTTCTTCTTTTTCTCTGGAAGTTCTATAGAAACTCTCTCAATTGTCTTTTGATATTTATTTTTGCAGAGGCCAATCAAGTTTTAATTATTTCCAAAAGCAAAGGTGTGTGTGTGCATGTGTGTATCTGTGTGTGCATGTGTGTGTGTGTGTTTATACAGATTGCTTACAAGTTCCTGCATAAAGCAAGAAATTAAAGCTTTAGCAGGATCTAGGTACTAATCTCGGTTCCTAATTTTTGTCTGCTACGTTTTTAGCCTTGTTAAAGTCTAGGTTTTCATATGTGATCTTGAAAATTTTCTGTATCTCTGCTTATTATTTCTGATCTTTCTGTTCTGTTCTTTATAACTATTTAGATTTCAATTCATATTTTCTCTTTTTATATCATCACATAGATGTCTGGGGACATTTCTCAAATTTAGCCTCTATATCGATTGGAATCTTTGTAGGCTTAAACCTTATTTTTTTCTTTTTTTTAAAGATTTTATTTATTTATTTTGACAGAGAGAGAGAGAGATCCGGAACACAAGCAAGGGGGGTGGGAGAGGGAGAAGCAGGCTTCCCGCTGAGCAGGGAGCCAGATGCGGGGCTCAAACCCAGGACCCTGGGATGATGACCTGAGCCAAAGGCAGATGGTTAATGACTGAGCCACCAAGGCGCCCCAGCTTAAACCTTATTTTTTCTGTTTCTAAGAAAGTTATTGTTATTTTGTTGGGTGTGTTTTTCATTTTATTCTACTTTCTAATCATCTTGTCCTGCTATGTTCAGGAGGATTGCTTGGGGTGCCTTGGGGAGCCTGGCAAGGGTGGAAGTTTACGCTCTCCACTTGGCCTGTGCTAGAGGAGATGAGGGGTGCGGAGCTGTAGTTTTTTCTGTGGTGTTTACTGGAGTAAGCAGTTATTGTTTAAACATTTCTATCCTGCTAGGCTCTCTTTCTGTTTTGTTTCATTTTGCTTTGTTTTGGCAAGACAGGACAGGTTTTTGGGTTTTTTTTTTTTAAGATTTTTATTTGTTTATTTGACACAGTGAGAGAGATTACAAGTAGGCAGAAAGGCAGGCAGAGAGAGAGGGGGAAGCAGGCTCCCTGCTGAGCAGAGAGCCCGATGTGGGGCTCGACCCCAGGACCCTGAGATCATGACCTGAGCCCAAGGCATAGGCTTTAACCCACTGAGCCACCCAGACGCCCCAACAGGACAGGTTTTTATTGGGCCTCTGTGGTCGCTCCCACTGGTGTTTTCACTGCCTAATCTGGTGTTTTCACTGCCTAGTCTGGAATATAGGAGGCACAAAGAAAAAACAGGTCTCTCACCACTGGGTCCTTCCTTTGGTCCCCAGGTCTTTAGCCAGTCTGCTTTCTTCTCTCCATCTTTCTATCTTCTTCTTATTTTTTTTTTAAGTTTTTATTTATTTGAGAGAGAGAGTGATCGAGAGGCAAAGAGAAAGAGAGAGAAAGAGAGAGAGAGCACGCCCTGGGGAGGAGCAGAGGGAGAGGGAGAAGCCAACTCCCTGCT
This sequence comes from Ailurus styani, assembly GCA_002007465.1. Classification (NCBI taxonomy): domain Eukaryota; kingdom Metazoa; phylum Chordata; class Mammalia; order Carnivora; family Ailuridae; genus Ailurus; species Ailurus styani. The sequence continues at coordinate 511,745 of LNAC01000119.1, forward strand.
GAGCAAGGAGCCCGATGCAATGCTGGTCTCCATCCTGGGACTCCAGGATCATGACCTGAGCCAAAGGCAGATGCTTAGCGAACTGAGCCACCCAGGTGCCCCTTATGTTTGTTTAATATATAAGGCTCACAGCTTTTAGTTGTACTCGGTGGGAGGAATAGGGAAAAGGGCATCTACTCCATACTCCAGAAGCAGAAGTCTTTAGCTGAAAATTTAAAGATAAATTGGAAGCAATGGGAAGTCCTGCCCTTTTTCCTATTCTCCAGTCAAATCATCATAACTTCCACTGTCAAAGAATGGTGCTAGTTTCCTGGTCTGGTCTACCTTTACTAGTCAGATGCACAAAGAAAGCCAGGTCACCTCTGCAAAATGTGGTGAAGCCATACAATCCTAGAACAGTTGATATTTTAATTCCATAGTTAATTTCAGAATCATTTTTATTGCCTTCCCTACATTACAGCATTTGACTCATTTGTCTTTCAAAGGACTAGTAAACCTTGATTTGCTTTAGCAGCTTTGAATGGATTTTTATTGTTTCTTACCACTGCCTTTCAACTCATGTAATTTGAAAACTAAATGCAAACTGTAAAACTCAATCAATCTGGTAGTATTCCTTTAATATCAATTTTTATATAATTAGCCCCCAAACTGTGTTCAATTACCGACAATTAATCTTATGCACTTTGAGGGACAACACTAATTTCACACTTAGCAGCATTTAAAAGGAAGGTGGTGCGAGTCCTATAGGGGAAAAGTACCTCCCTAAGGAGTTACGCTTTATTATCACTGCCTGGAGAATAAAAGTGCTTTCCCATTGTACTCCACCGTAGGGGCCCACATTTTCTGTAACTCCAGACCAGTAGAATTGTGTAACAAACACACAAGCAGAATCACACGTACTTTAATTACAGTTTTCAGTGAGACTGCCAGTATTTTTTTTAAAAAGATCCTGAATTCTCCATGTTCTTTTGACAATTTTCTTGAGTTAGTATTCTTAATGCTATATGGTTAATTGCTCCATTGAGACTGATTGTGAGATGCCAAACAATGGAACCACAATAGGACAAGGAATGAGAATGACAGCTGGTGGAAAGGTAGAAAATTGTGGAAAACTCCTTATTACAGCAGAAATGTGCATAAGAATCAAGAAACTCCAAAATGAGAATGCACTTAGTCAGTACTTAAGACATGTTATGATGTACATAACTACATAACTCTTTTTAATATATTCTGGCTCTTAAAAAATTTTTACCAATTTTCAATTGACAAATTATATCTTATTACTGACTTGGAGGTACATAAGTACTTTCCCCTAGTAGTCAGTATCTAAAGATGATATCTTCAAGTCTGAATCACATTAAAATAATTTTTAAATACCATTTTAATGTCTCCTAATAATTCAAAGTCAAATATTATGAAAAAGCCAAACTTTGAACCATCTCCTAGTGTCAAAAAAATTATGAATACATGTTGGATTGTATGCATGGTGTTTAGCAAAAGGTGCACACATATCTGTTTACTTTGGTCTTTCATGACTTTGACCTTTTAGGCACTTCTTGTTAGTAATTGGGTGATGAGGAGTTGTAGCCAATTTTAATGTTTGTAATTCATACTCAGATATGCAAGTTGATGAACACATTATAAATTTTTTAAGTTATAGGGACAATTTATGGTGCAAAATGGCATTGCTCCAGGGGCTGAGCAGTGGCCTCGGAACTCAGAGCTGTGCATTTTAATTTCCATTAACTCTCAGTGTGATCACAGGCACAGTACCTTAATCTCCCTGTACTTTGGAATGTTTGTCTACAATGTATATATAACAATTTCCTTCCTGTAGTTGAGGTGAGAACTAACCACAAAGCCGAGTGGCTTAAAACAAGAGAACACTATATATACATACCACATAAAAGACCAATATGAAGCTAAAGTTTATACAGGCTTAGTAAACATTGCATTGTGTCATTTACACAAAGATAAGACAAATGGCCAATTGTCACGAGAAGAAAAGTCACCATATCCTAATTTACAAATGTTATTAAAGTTCATGGAATGTAAGAAATAAACATTTTGTAGTAGCCATCAGACATTGAATACTAAATGAGCTTTATTTTTTATGCTGTGTTTTCTTCAATGCTATATACATCTTTCAAATGTATACCAATGCATTTAGGTATAGTCTTTAAAGGAAGACTTTTCCCCCCTCCCTAACAATGACTAGGTTTCCATTAAGTACTTAAACTTTACACCAGGGAAACAAAAAATCATACAAAGGAATTCAACTTAAAAGTAGGACATTACAAAATCAGACTCCAATTCATGGTAATTCACAGGAAAGAGTAAGTCTGTATTTTTAAACTTATCTAGTTTTCCTACCTGTTAAATGATACAGTGTATCCTGGGAGCCACATAATACATAAGTGCAACTGGTGAGTTGATGATGGAATTTGAGCCTCTTTACTTTTCCATATATTGAAATATCCATCTTTTTAGCTTAATAAATAGCTCTGCAACATTGGATTTCAGCAGGGAGGCCATTCTCCAGTTGTGGAGCAATACAATTTTGAGTCGTAGTATCTTCCTGAGGCTCCCTTGCATTGTGAAGCTGATATTTAGAAAGCTCTAGCAAACTAACACCTGCTAAACATAAATCACATGCAGAAATCTACAACTGGACAAGCTCAGGAAGATATAATAGATCAAATTCATGAAGAACCTCACAATGAATTAAGAAAACCTTAAACTTAATCCTATAACCTGACAGGCAGTCAGCAGACAGACTTATGGAGAACTGTAATATGGGAATTAGATTGAATGCCAGATGGCTTCGAGAAGTCAAATTAAAAAATAAATAAATAAATAAATAAACTGCAGAAAATGATACGCACAGGTAGGAAGCCTGACAAAGAAAATAGAGTAACTACATTCTGAAATAACACACACTAATATTTTACACTATAGTCTCTTTCTTTTGTTTCTCCCAGCCAGCTTGACAGAAAGTAGTAATGTTTGACTAGTTACACACCTAATACCAGATGCCAGTTTGAACAGGTGCAAAAACAAAGAATAGAACATTTCCATTTGGAACATCATCAGCCTTCCTCTTTATATGTAGTCCCTGATATGCTTTGCAGGAGCTCACCTACTAGGTTTCTTATTGTTATTCCCCTGCTTGGGAGAAGTTCTATTTGCCCAATGTATGACATGTTTCCTTAGCCAATGGAAAGAGTTAAATTGAGGAATGACCAGCTAATTTATCTCGGACCTCGTCTAGTTCCAACAGTTCACTGTAAGAGGATGCAATGCTGGAACTTTGAGATCACCCCGAGTGAAAATGTGCCTGTTAACCTGTTCCCATTTGCCACATAATTGTCAAGGACCACGGCATACTTCTACCAGTGAAGACAGTGGAAATTGGCACTGCCAATTATCAATGTTAAATGTATGGTCAGTCAGTACTAGTGTCTCAAACAAACAGGCAACTTGTTCCATACAGTCAGTTGGTAAATTGGATGCAGGCAGACAGAGGAACACAATATCCCTTCTCTGTAGGTGGTCTCTGTTTCATTAGGTTTCCAATTGATGTTGCTGCACAGTAATCCAAAAATGTGTGATGGGAACATCACTCTCATTTTTCATTAACACTCCCTCGCAAATGTATTGGAGGCAGGTACAAAACAGATTTTTGCCAGGCTTACTTTTATCCTTTTGGAGACTACTGTGTATCCAACATCACTGTGGGGTGCTTAGTTTCTACTTTTTAGAGACGCTGTTTGATAGATCAATTTCCTTAAAGATGTTGTGGAAGTAGTGGAAGAGCTGCTGATCGTTAAGAGACAAGCAAGTTAGGAAAATAAGCTTATACATAATAATGAGTAGTAATATGGCTACGGAAGTTTGGTGGGACAAGAAAAAAGAGAGATGGTGCTTATTGTCTCAGGAAAGCTACCAGAAATGTGTAAACCATGGAATTTTTTGAGAAATCTTAGAGATCATCCTGACTGTTTTCTTCATTTTCATTTCATAAGCGAGGGAATTGAAGCTTATGCTGGTTCTGGCTTTCCCAAAGCAATGCAATTATTGGCAACAGCTAAGACAGGAATGTAGGGCCTCTAACTTGTGTTCTATTCCATATTCCATGTTCAGCCTATAATATGTGGGTACAGGTAACTACCAAGAACTACATAATACATACCTCCTGCTTCCATAAGCCTCCATCATAGCTTCTATTTATAAAGTTATATCAACACATCATTTAAAATATTCCGCAATATCATTCAGCATTACGGTTGTCAGTAGCAGTGTTCATTTCCTGGTGTAAAGGGTAAAGTGGTACACATTTCTGGTAGATTTCCTGAGACATTGAGCATCATCTCTGTTTTTTCTTATGTCACCTAACTTCAGTACCCCTGATACTATTGGCTTGAAAGCCTGCCCTGAATCCTCACCCAGTGATGGAGAGGATGCCACTCTGCCTTGACTGTATTCAGGAGCCTCATTCCCAAGATGAAGGTGAACACTTCTCACATGGCCAACCCCTTTTGTCTGACTCCAGAAAAATAGCTGCTTCCTGCATTGCTGGCAACTGTGCTCTGTCTACGTGATAGGACTCTGGTTGAAGTGCGTTTTGGATTAATGAAGGAGACCCAGTGCAAAGGGCTTACCCAACCTGGTGCAGTCTCAGAGTCAACGCTGACTAGATGGGTCCCATGCTTTTCTCATCTGCTTTCATCAAACCACATCTTTATTCCCTGTGCTCTGGGAATGTCTTGCTTCAGTAAGGGGGGAATCACTATCCCTCAGTCATGGGTTTTGACATACACCCAGAATATTGAATCACAGCACTTTTTTTCCCCCTTAGGATTATTCATCTAGCTAGTTTAAAGATGATGTAATCATTCCAGAATATGAATATCAAGGAAAAGAATGATTGTATTCAAACTGTCTAAAATGTTTGAGAATATATGCATAAACACAGACTACTTTATATATATCACAGACTTTGCTCAAGTTTTCCACCATGTGTTGTATTCATCTCTTTGCCACAAATGTTAGGAGTGAATTGATACTACATACTGTGGTTCATCTTTGTTCTATTGTAAGAGCATCCAATCCTCATCATCCAAAAGAGTGTTACATAGGTAACAGTAGCAGATAAAATAAAAATAGATGACAGACTTTAGCTGCACTATTTTATTATAATTAAAAGTCATGTAATTAACCTATTTCTTATAGTATGAGTAAGTAAAAAGAACATGCTAATCACATAATCAAAACAAATGGTAAGTATACTAAGTGCATCATACTGCCTCCAGACATACATTAATTTCATGTGTAAAATTCAGCTGTCTCTTGCAGATTTATCAGCAAAAGTAAACTAACAAAAATGATTAGTAAGCTGAGAAACTTAAAAATATGTGTAATAGTCACTCAGATTCTTTGGAAAATTGTTTCCCTGATTCATATCAATACAAATATTTTTTAATGATATGATTAAACGGAATTAATCAAAGATATTTGTTATTATGCCACTTTGTTTAATGTCACATATGTATATTTTAAAATTCACCTTAATGAGATTATATAAACATCACTGTTTCAAGATAATGTTCAAGTAACTTTACTTTGTTCATATGCCTTGCTTGAGTAAAAGAATCTGTTGAGTTTCAACAAAGTGTACAGAGTCTGGACAAGACCTTCTGCTCCCATTAGTAGGTTTCTCTATCAAGACAGTATCTTTCATGAAACCTTCACATCTGCAGGTTCAGAGTCACTTGGGAAGTAGTCAAACCTAAAACAGGCGTTTTTATAATTTGGTTTCCAGATGGATCATGATGTTAGAAACACTGAAAACTCCATTGAGAAAATGAATTAGGAATTTAAATATCCAGCTAGTAGAATTTGGGATACGGCTATATTGTCACAAGGAAACCATATAATTTGCCACAAACGATCTATGTCCCTTTGTGTAATGACAAATGGCAAAGAAATATACTAAAAAATGGGAAATTGGAGTATCAGTACCTATAATGCTGCAAATAACAGAAACCTAACTCAAGACAGTCTATAAATGATAGAGATTGATTTCTCAAGCAAGAGAAATAAAGACGTAGGGCAGCCTATAGAGGTCCTTGATCCAGAGACTTCAATGTGCTGTCCAGGGCCCAGTGTTCTCTGCCTCTCTAGTCAATCTCTGTGGGTGACAGTAAGGACCTCCTCCCAAGGCTTCCTCCCGTGTGGTGAAATGATGGTGTGCAGCCTCAGAGGAGTTTCATGCTTCCTCTTCATTGGACAGAAAGTTGTCAAGCAAATTAGTGAGATTGTCCTAGAGCTGGGAGGTTGGGAGTAGGGTTAATGTTCCCTAAAAATATGGATTATGTAGGGAAGGAGTAAATATATACCCCCACCTACCCAAGAGAGGCAAGGGACTCTATTATAAAAATATGTAAATTGAGGTGTACAAAACATGAGGTTTTAGGGAAATGCAGAGTCACATTTTTATTAACAATAATATTAAGGAAAGGTATATGAAAAATTTTTAACTTTATTTATTTATTTATTTATTTATTTATTTATTTATTTATTGCTGAGTTCACTTTTAATTTTCACATCCAAATAACCTTCACTGCTTTTTTCTTTCCTTCTTTTTAGGCCACGAAAAATATGGAAGTCTCTCAAGGACTAACCATCAGAGCTGCCCTGATTGACAAGGGAGGTTTTGGCTGCAAGAAGACCTGAAACAAGGGTTCTAAGTCAAACATTCAGGGGCAATTTGAGTTTGCATTTTAGATTCTCTGCCTATAGCAGTGGCTTATGGGTTATGTTCAACTGATGTAAAAGCACTGTGCAGAAATACTCATTACAGTTCCCAATGACATTAGCATTGTGTACCTCATCATATACTTGTAGATAGAAATTTGGTCTACTTAATTCAAATTATGACTCTTCAAAAGCTGATCTTGAAAATTAAATTTTTCTACATAATTGATCAATTTAAGTCTTTGTCAAATACCTACTCCATATGTAGCAGTGAGCAAGGTGTTGTAAAATACAACATGGAAAACTAAGTCCCTTTTCACAGGCTAAGCATTTCCCATCTCAAGTAAGAAATTTGATACAATGCCCTGGATAGAAGTTCAACTTATATGGCAAGTATCATTACTTTGGTTGGATGATTTTATCAATAAAGAGGAAGCGGTGAGGAATTGTCATGAAAAGGAAGGAAGGTTGACCGCAGTCACTGACCGCAACCCTCCCATCTCAAAATAAGAGAATTGACTTGATTAATCTGAAGAAAATTAAATCCTTTCTGGTCTGTATTTCTGAGTTGCAGTTGGCTTTGCATGTAGTGCTTGTTCTTCTTTACAAAATGAGCTTGTGTGTTCAAATCAGTGATGAGGGGAAAGCAAATTTCTCCTTCAGTCAAACAAAAGTTCACAGATAGGAAAGAAAGTTGAAGGAATCTGTAAGTCCTTTCTTCTTTGCACTTAAGGAATGCACGAGCATTGCTGTAGAAAAGGGAAAAATTAAAGGAAAACATTCTCAAGGATCTCTCTTTGAATTTCCTATATAGACTTGGAAAACAGAATTGCAAACATTGTTTGCTCTGAATAACACCTTTCAATCACATGTAAGCTATTTTATTTGGGGAATACATTTATTCACCCAATAAAATTTTGGTAATTTAGGTAAAAATTTAAAAAGAAAAAAAGAAAAGTGACTCGTACTTCTGAACATATTTGTTATTGCTCCTATGGTCAAATATTAGATAGAATTTCCTCCGATTTTCATTTTTTTCCTTTGTAAATCTCCTTACAAATCCAGTACACTTTGTGAAAAACTCTCTCCCTTATCAATTTCGTTAGACAACTCAAGTTCTAATCTGTGTCTAACACTTCAGCATTTTAATTTCTGTTCATTTCCTTTTTGATATGTGGGCATTCTTGTTTAATTAGTGGAATGAGTGGTAGAATCTGAGGTCTCAAATTATTTGCCAAAGTCACTGGGTTCTCTCCTTAAAGCTGATCAGATGGGCTTTCTTTCTACCATCCTATTATAGGAGGTTTTTGTAAACTAGTGTTATAAACGATTATTTTTAGTTAAGAGAAGCCCCAGGAAAGATTAAAAAAATGGATATAAAGACATTCCAGTTCTTGATCTTATCTTTTTCTCATCTCAACCTTTAGAGAGTCTTGCTGGAAGAACACAAGGAAAGGCAGGAAGGCTTCTTACAGATCTTTGAGACCTCCTTCCACTAAAATCCCAGGGGAGCTAGAACGCTATACCTCTGTGGTTCAAAAAGTCTTTGGACCAGAAAAGGGGCCTTTATCTGCCAACATTTCAAACATATTCAATCAAATATTGATCTAGAAAATCAGCTACTTTTTCCTCTAGCAAAGAAATTAAATTAGTACTACCTACTGAAGGCCTCTACATGGTCCTCGGGAAGATAATGATGGTACCCTAGGCTATTCCTAGGATCAAAAGTTTATATGGACACCAAACTGATTTAACATTTTCTGTCATGCATGGAGACAAAAGGGTGAAAGATCTGCTTGCCAATAGTAATGTGCTGGAGATTATCTCATGTGGCGAGTCGTTGCATCAAGAAGCCAGGTTATGGTTTTCAAATCCATCTCATCTCTGAAAATAAAAGAAATGGAATGTGGCCTGTTTCACCTCACTGAAAGGTTTTCATCACCAGAAATATCTGATGGTTCTTATTCAAGTTGGCAGTGGCACATGTTTCTCTGACTCATAAACAGTCTCTCTCACTCTCTCTCTATTGTGTCCTGTTTCCAAGAAGTACCTGATGTTATGTTATTAAAGAACAGGAGCTTTGTCTGACTATTCTTCCATAAATACGAGGATTTCAAAAAATGACAAAAAAGCTCCCCAAATTCTAAAATCCCTTGGGATGTCAAGCCTCATTTATGAAATAATGTGTTCAAGTTGGTGTGTGATATAAAAGATAATCTTTAGCCACCACAAGCTATAAAACTGTGACAGCCCAATTTTAATTAGAAATTTTAGGTTGCAGAGACGCTTGTCTCTTCCAATAGTACCTTTGATTTATTTTCAAGTTACATTTGTACTTTTAAATAGGCATTTTCTTGGGCCATATCTTTGAATTTACCTTTCCTTAATCAAGGAAACAAGAATGGATTACATACCTCACAAATTGTACTTGCTCAAATCAGTATTTTCATGAGTTAATGAAACTAGGAAAATAAAACATCACCCTTTCTCCTTTGAACCTTACATGTGGTAGCAGTGGCCATCAGTATTGTAAACCTATGAATTACAAGGCAGCGTTTACTAAGTGTGAACAGCCACTTAGTAAAAATAATGCTTCTCAGGCTATGGGATTGTTACTGTATGACAGAAAGGTTAGGCATCATAGGCAAGATGGTGCATGATTTGGAAATCCAGCACTGACTTTGGGTTTTTAATGGCACTGACCTCAGACCCTTTGTTAGGAAGATGGTTTCAAACATCGTCACCATGGGGTTGCTTGGTTAACTGTTTTGACTGAGTTGACTGGGATGATACAACTTCGCTATTTCCCCGAATTGACTTGTCTTCAGCATTATGGCAATGCGGTCAAAGAATTATGGGAAGATACATGTTCTTGAGCAACTACTCCATGTCAGCCACTTTGCTAAGTGAAAAGATTAATTGCAAATTTAAGAACTAAGGAGATCTGACTTAACAATTCATACAGAAAAAATATATAAGAAGAGTCAGCTTATGGGAAGCATAGTAAGAGGCTATGATATGATGTGACTTACAAAATAACTCAAGAGTTTTAGAATGATTAACAGAAGACCAGGTTAGAGATTACAAGGGAAAAGACATCTGTATATTTGACACCAGTCCCATATTTTAGGCTTCTTCTCTGGGAAATTGCAAGTTAAAACCAATATTTAAAATCTGGTGGTGTCCCAAGCAGTTGACTCCATATGGTGAAGGGTTCAGAAATGATGTCTATGAGAAACAGTTAAATAAAGTGGGATGCTCTGCAAAAAGAAGACAAGGGAGACTGTAATAGTGTCTCTAAATAATTAATATGCTGTCACGGAAGATGAATTAGATAATGTTGTATAGCCGTACATGACAGACCTTAGACAAACCAAAAGGTGTAAGTTACAAGATTATCTGGTCTAACATTAATGATGAAACTCTCAACAATAAAACCTAGTTGAAAATATAATAAGCCCCTTTCTGAGGTATGGATTCTGTAGCATTAGAAATGTTCAAATAGTGACTTGAATAAAGCATTTTTTCAGGAATGCTATGGAAAGATTTCTTACATTTATTGAGACATTAGACCAAAATTTTCAGATCTCTCAAGTCTGAATTTCTATGATTTCTTGGTATAATTGCTAGAAAAGCCCATTTTCTAGAATGCCCAAATGTAAAATTTTCATCCTTTTTGCAGAAATGTAGTGAAGGTCTATTACCATGGAGACTAAGAATAAATACCATTTGTGTCTGATCTCCAGGTGTTGCAGTCTACTAGAGAAAGCAAGCATTTGAAAAGAGAAATGACTCATGAAATCAATACTGTCGTGCAGTTGTATGCAAAGTTTTCTGAGAAAACATGATATAGTATTTAATCCTGATGGAGGTGGAAGTAAGGGAGAAGTAGAAAAGCTTAACGGAGAAACCAGCAGAGAATTCTCCCTGTTTTTGCTTTCTTTGGGGATATGGATAAAAAGTAAAAAGTGTTAATAACCCAAAGCAAAGAACATATTTTATTATCTTCCACCAAGGCATTTCAGTTTACTATGAGAAATACTCATATAAAATTAATATAGTATGGTTCTGCACCCAATATTGAGTCCTATATCTAATACAGAGGATAAAGAGGTGGTGCATAGGCTCTGCTATAAAGTTTTATGTAAGAGCCACAGGCCTTAGATACCCATGTTGGGCATAATATGCTTTATAAATGTATAAACAAAATTGCATAGATCCTAACACTTACATAACTTTTACACCCAAAGTATTTTATTTGCTTTTGCTAAATATTTATACCTGGAGATGTATGATTTCCTTTCCCCATCATGGCTTTAATTAAAAGAAAACACTATTGAAATTTAATTAACATATCATACAATTAACACATTTTAAGTGCATAATTCAACTGTTTTTAGTATAGTCACAATTTGTACAACTACTGCCATAGTTAGTTTTAGAACATTTTCATCACCTCAAACTTCATTCATTCCCTTAAGGTATGATCCCCTATCCTCCCATCCCCCACAGCCCTACGTGACCACTAATCTAGTTTATATAGCTGTTTATTCTGGACATTTCGTGTCAATGGAATCATATACTATCCTGCATTTTATAACTGACTATTTTCACTTAGAATAAAGTTTTCAAGGTTTGTCCATATTGTCATATGCGTCATTACTTCATTCCTTTTTACGGCCGAATAATGTTCTGTTGTATGGATATACCACATTTTTTATCCATTCATCAGTTGATGGGCACTTGGGCTCTTTCTGTCTTTGGCTATTGTGAATAATGCTACTATAAACATTTGTGTATAGGGTTTTGTTTTGTTTTTCATTTATCTCAGGTCTATAACTGAAAGTGGAATTAGTGAATCATATGATAATTAAACACTTAACTGAGAAACTGCCAGACTGTTTTTCAAAGTGGCTGCACTGTTTTCAAATGGTTGCTATCTCTAGTAGACTGCAGCACCTTGAGATCAGAAACAATGTATGGTATTTATTTATTTACTCATATTCTTATTCTCCATGGTGATAGATCTTTACTAGGAGTGTATGAGGGTACCAGTTTCTCCACCTCTTCATCAATAGTTGTTACTATCTGATTTTTTACTTCTAGCTATCTTAGTGAGTATAATGTATCTTGTAGCAATTTTGATTTGCACTTCCCTAATGGCAAATGATATCAAGCATTATTTTCATGTAATTATTGGCCATTTGTTTATCTTTGCAGAAATGTCTACCTAGACATTTTGCCCGTTTTAAAAATTTAGTTATTTGTTTTTATATTATCAGTTTTAAGAGTTCTTTATGTATTCTAGATAAAAGTCTCTTATCAGATACATGATTTGTAAGTATTTTCTCCCATTCTATGGTTTGTTTTTCACTTTCTTTCCAGGGTCCTTTGAAGTACCCACATTTTTAACTTTGATGAAGTTCCATATATCTATTTTGCCTTTTGTTGCTTCTACTTTTGTGTCATATTTAAGAATCTATTGCCAGATCTGACATCATTAAGGTATATCCTATGCTTTCTTCTAAGAATTTCATAGTTTTAGCTCTTATCTTTAGGTCTGTGATCGATTTTGCATTAATGTTTATATGTAGTGTGAGGTGAAGGTCCTACTTCATTCTTTTGGATGTGCCTATCCAGTTGTCGCAGCACCATTTTTTGAAAAGACCATTCTTTTCCCATTAAATAATCTTGGTACCACTCTCAAAATGAGTTGACCAAAGTCACATGGACTTATTTTTGGACTCTCAACTCTATTCCATTGATCTATGTGCTTATTGTTGTGCCAGTATAAGTCTCTCTTGCTTATTGCTTTGTAATGAGTTTGGAAATTTGCAAATATATGTCCTCCACCTTTGTTCTTTTTAAAGACTTTATAGCTACTTTAAGTCCCATACAATTCCCTAAAAATTTTAGAATCAGTTTGTTAATTTCTATAAAGAAACCCACTGAGACTCTGATAAGAATTCTATTAAATCCATAGATTAATATTGGGAGTATTGTCATCTTAACAATATTAAGTCTTTCAACCCGTGAATATGAAATGTTTTATATAGGTCTTTAGTTTTCTTCAACAATGCTTTGAGTTTTCAGAGTATAAGTTCTGCATATGGATTTTGTTAAACTTATTTGCAAGTGTCTTATTCTTTTTAATGCCCTCTTAAATGGAATTGTTTTCTTAATTTTATTTTCAGATCATTTATTCCAGATGGGTAGAAATACAATTGATTTTTGTATAATGATCTTGTAGACTGCAAACTTTTTGAGCTCTTTTAATTAGCTCTAACAATTTTTTACTTTATTTTTTTAAAGATTTTTATTTATTTATTTATTTGAAAGAGAGAACACAGAGGGAGAGGGAGAGGGAAAAGCAGACTCCCCGCTGAGCAGGGAGCCCAATGTGGGACTCAGTCCCAGAAACCTGAGATCATGACCGGAGCCGAAGGCAGACAGTTAACTGACTAAGCCACACAGGCATCCTAATTCTAACAACTTGTTAGTAAGTTCCTTAAGATCTCCTATGGACAAGATCATGTCATCTACAAATAGAAATAGTTTCATTTTCTTCTTTCCGATTTGGATACCTCTCTCATGGTTTTTTAAAAGCAGTCTACAATACAGAGGAAAAAAGAGAGGTGCCATGCTGAAACATGCCTAGGTGGCAAAACTGGAATCAAGGAGTTCATGATCACCACTAACAGCTGGATGATACTGCACAACTTACAAAGGAATTTTCAAATAATTCCTATTTCAATTAATCCTCAACATAACTAAAGAGGAAACATTCCCATTTTACAAATGACAAAACTGAGTCTCAGAGAAGTTTAACTATTTGAAAAAGGTCTAGAATTAATCAGAAAAAACCAGAATTGAAGTTCAATTCTGACTTCTAACAGGCTTTATTTATTGTATCACAGGCAGATTTCTGAAAGCCTTTTCTACATCTTAGATCTGGAGAATTTAAAAGGAAGGGAGGGTAATCAGAGGGGGACACGAACCATGAGAAACTATGGACTTCAGGAAACAAACTAAGGGTTTCAGAGGGAAGGGGAGTGGGGGGAATGGGTTAGCTCAGGATGGGTAATAAGGAGGGCAGGTATTGCATGGAGCACTGGGAGTTATACACAAACAACGAATCATGGAACACTACATCAAAAACTAATGAAGTACTGTATGGTGACTAACATAACATCATAATAATAAAAAAAAGAAATGGAGAATTTTCTGGAGCAGCCCAATAGCTTATATACAGTCTAGAAAATATTGCTAAACAGGGTAGAAAATACTGCTAACTATTTCAGTCAGGGTTCTTTGATTGCATAGAACAGAAAGCTTTTCTGGCTAATCTAAGCAATAAAGAAAAAAAGGGAATTTATTGGAAGTGCTTAGAATAGCTCATAAAACTAGATGAAAAGCATGACTATGAACCCTTGGAAAGTCTGATCCCTGGATAGGTATTTGAATCTGGTTTACAGGAACTAGTGAATAATTTTTCCAGGACTCTGTGATCAAGAGTAGTCAGATCTAACAATTTTCTATTCTGGTGACTCTCCGCTCAAGATTCTAATTCCGAGTCTAATTTGATTGATTTAACTTGGTCCGTGGGCACACTCATTGGCTTCCAAGTCCCATAAAGATTAAGTTCTATGGAGGGTAACAAAGAATTGGGGTGTTATTATCAAGATGAGGTAATGGACATCATACCAGCCTAGCTCTTCTGTTTATTATGTGAATGAGCATAAACCACTTTTCCTGTCTCTATCATAGGTCACAAATCTCTAAGGTAGGGAAAGTAAAAAGTAATCAGTAGCATGCTTTGGAAATTAACCTTTTAAAGGATTCCTTGAGATTTATGTAGGGAATGCATTCCATGAATGTGAACCCTATTAATTATGGCATTTTGTCTTACAGTCTCTCCCAAGGGGTTTGTGTGTGTGTGTGTGTGTGTGTGTGTATAAAGTGTATATATATTACAAAGTATATCATATATAGAGAATATATGTGTATCCATGTTGCATGCATATATATGTAAGACATATACATACACACAATAAAAAATGACAATTTATTGTGCATCTACAAAGGAGTACATGAATTTTCCCACTTTTCACTGGAAAAAGAAAGACCCATTATCAATTCGCTTTGATTTTTATTTTTTCTCTCTTATCCTCACCTCAGGACACAGAATAGAGCTATATTATGGGGAAGCCATTATGAGTGCACTCTAGTTCAATAGTTTATCACATAAAGATGTTCCTTAGTACAACAAAAGCCTTTCCTACAGATATGACCAATATTCTAAATTACCTTTATTGCTTCATGCAGAAATGTGCCTTGTACTGCTTAATTATAATTTTTCCCATTAGTTTTGTTTTTCTTCATCATCTTGCCCTCACGGTAAGATTCTATAATGCAACTTACAAAAGAAAAGCCACAAGATGCTGAGGGTAAAATGAGAAAAATCAAGAGGAGGTAGAAAGACGGGTAAATGAAATTATTATTATGAATGGTGCATTGCAAGATTTCTGTCCTGTACTTTTATATATAAACGCACAGAGCAATTTTTTAAAGCTGCATTTTAAATGTGATGAAAGAGCAGGTTGACTGGTTATAAGTAAGTGTACATTACACAGTGCAGTTGGGTTGTTCCTAGTAAAATCATTTTGTATTCCAGCATTTCTTAAGAAAGACCTTTGTTTTTCTGGATGGGCACTTCTATTGGTTTATCAGTGAGAGTATTTGTGAATTTGGCTGCAGAAGGTGTAGACTGGCTAGTGAGCAAGGTGCAAAGAACGTGGGCTTTAATAAATAGGAATTCCAAAGGATTTTGCAGGTTTAGTTGAGTGGTGACATCTGCTCTCCTCCCTGCTGCCACAGCATGGAATATGATTTTTGCACTGCCATGTCACTTTGGCTCATGATAAACAAAGCTATTTATTTTATAAGAAACAATAGCAACATGATATGACAACTTGAGCTGGCCCAGTGCAATTCAATTGCGTTATTTTCTGATAACAGGAGTATAGCTTGTGTCATCACTGTATATCACTTTCTCTGTGTAAATATGGTGGTTTTTTTTTCAAGTCTAAAAAACAAATTCAGCTTTTATTGCTTTTATTATCTTTGATAAGTTACATACAAAAGCTTCTGTTCCTTACATTAAACTTACATTAAAAATTATATAAAGAGACTTGAATTAAGAATGAATATGGTTACAGGCTATAATAAACGATTAGGCTACTTTCAGATAATAAAATTGTCTACCACTTGACTTCTTTTCTTTTTTAGGGGAGGAGAGAGGAAACATGTCTACCTCCAAAGAAACAGTAGTTTCCAGCTCTATTCTATCGTGCAAAACTCCTATCAGTTGAGATGCTTCTGTTTTAGGTAATCTGGAATAGTAATTTATTTTGTAAAAGTATAGAAACCTTTAGATTTGTCATGAAAATCACAAATGAGCACACCTAGTATTCAAATGAAAAAAGATGCATTTAAATTTCACACATTTAGAAAATTATTTTACAGTGAAGTTTCCCTGATAGAAGAGTAGACTTTATCAGAAAAGGGCTTACTGTGTTTTAATCTCTTTTGCCACCTGCAGAAAAGTACAACAAATGTGTGTACTAGACTTTGAAAATATTATAGCCTGCTCTCATTTTCAAATTCTGCTATAAATTCTCCATGCCCTTGGCTTGAGAAATACCAGATGCCCATAAAAACCAGAGAATATCTATGTCTTTTATATTAACAGACATTGAATGTTAAGTGCACAAAAGAGGGACAGAAATTTGAAGAGAGAAATAAAACACACAAAGTAAATCCATGTTGTTGCTGATTATTTAGCAATTAAAAATCCTTTACAATCATCTAACCTTGTTGTGGGTGGTAATGAACTTTGTAACTTGACCACGATATGGCCTTTTATTTTGTTCTTTTAGTAATGTACATTTTTCCTTTGGAACTTTAATTTTAGGTATCCTTTTCTTTCTGATATTACTTCTATCCACTCAATTACTTCCACTGATTTACACTAGGTTGAAACTTTTTACTCTGGCTGCCACACCCTGTCTGACTGGACTATAGCTGTAGCGACAGTGGGTCAGGAAACATAAAACAAGAAGTAAAATCTAAAACAAAACAGCAGGGGCACCTGGGTGGCTCAGTTGTTAAGTGGCTGCCTTTGGCACAGGTTATGATCCCAGGGTCCTGGGTTCGAGTCCCACGTCAGGCTCTCTGCTCAGCGGGAACCCTGCTTCTCCCTCTTCCACTCCCCCTGCTTGTGTTTCCTCTCTCGCGGTGTCTCTCTCTGTCAAATAAATAAATAAAATCTTTAAAAATAAAAATAAATAAATAAATAAAACAAAACAACAGTAACAATAAAAACCAGTCACTATGGCAACGTGTCTTATTCCGGGCAGGGTGTTCGACTATATATATACATTTTCAAAGATTTTATTTTTGAGTAATCTCTACACCCAACATAGAGCTGGAACTCACAAGAGTCGCATGCTCCCACAACGGAGCCATTCAAGCAGCCCAGTGGCTTAACTATATTTAAGTTGAGGAGGTGAGAGGGCTAAAGGTGAAAATGGTTCCATTACCCATCCTCTGATACCGGTCAGCTGGAGGTGGTTGTCAGAACCTGGCTGATGTGTTGGTTCACATTCGCCTTCCAGGCTTACAAATGACAGGTTAGCCTGTCCTTCGGTCTGCACTCAAATCAGAATGAACTTAATAGTTCATTCAGGGTGTGGGCAGTTGGGACTACAAAAATTTGCCACTTATGACTCTTCTCCTCATTGGCCTATAGAATGTTTGAGGGCAGGGAGGAGGATGGGGGCAAAGAGAGCGAGAGAGCGCACGAGAGAGAATCCTGCTAAACTCTCAATTCAAGGGAGGAGGACAGCCATGTTGTGAGGAATTTATAGCCTTATGAAGTGCATTTTACTTGTCCCTCTGGCTTCAGTGAGACAAAAAGCTACCTGTTTGCAACTGTGAAGAAGTAACACTGGTGACAAAGAAACCAATTGCTCAGATTAAATGAGATGATGTAGATGCTGTTTGTTTCATGGTAGGAAAAGAAATTATCAGTCTCACTATAAGGAGGCAGATTACATGATCTCTAAGGTTCTTTCTCGCTCTGTGTCTTATAGTTTAATGACTTAGTTCAGTGTGTGTGTATATGTGCGTGCTTCAAATATACAAGGCTTAAAAAGAACATAATGAAAAGCAGAAAAAGGTGGAGTAGATGTTATTTGTAGGCACTACTATTCTAGTTCCAACTTTGTTACTGCCCAGTTTTATGACTCTTAAACTTCCTATGCCTATTTCTTCACCTATCAAATAACAAATGAAAATAATATCTGTTCTGCGCTTGTCACTGGTTACCATAAGGCTTAAAATAAAGAGTACTTAAAAGCAGTATCTCGTATAAACCTCCCGGATTTGCGTTCCAGCCAGTCCTCCTCTTCCTGCGCGTATCACTTTCCCTTAGCATGGCCTCTCTTTCCAGAATTTCTTTGCCCAACGGCCTGGGCTAAACTAGTGTGGGGGAACTTCATTCGTTCATTTGTGCCCTCATTCACTCAACACCTCCTTACTGAGAAACAGCTCTTTCTGCAAGTCATTGTGACGGGCGATGGGGATCCAGAGAAGAAAAAATCAGACCCCTGCCCTCAGAAATTTATACCCAAATGAGGCAAAATGTGAAGCCGGACAAAATGATAGCATGTGAAAGTTATCAGAAGGAAGGTAGGTACCAGCTGCAATGGGAGCCATGGGAAAGAAGTGCCCAGTATGGATCAAGAATCTGGGAAATCTTCACAGAGGAGGAAACACCTAAGCCAACCCCCAAAGGAGGCATAGAAGTGTGCCTGTGGTGAGAGGTGGAAGGGGAACTCAAGGGAGTGGAACGACCATGTGCTGAGCCTTGGGGGTGTGAAAAGGCACAGTGTATTTAAGGAATAGCCTGTATGTAGTGTGGCTAATAAAGCAGAAGGAACGAGGGGACTATGTCATTGGACAACACTAGAAAGTTAGCCAAAATCTTTGTCCAGGAGTACTTTCTCTGGGTAGGAAGTTGAACTTTATCTACTAGCTGATATATTGCAGTGGTTGAATGTCAGGTAGTAATACGATTGCATTTGCCTTTTGGAAAACTAACTTTAAGGATGTAACTACCAGAAATAATGTGAATGATAGTATCTCTGCATAAAGATATTCGAGGAATATAGGAATGTGCTTTTGTTAAGGTAAAAAAAAAGAGTAATACCATACTAAGGTAGATGTTTAGATGGTGTTTAAAGGTTGTTTCAGAATGAGAATGAGGGCAGTTAGGGGCAAAAACCTGTATGGATCTGGAAGGGTGTAAAGAGTTTCTGGAGAAGAAAGAAAGAAAAAGAAAGGAGAGGGAGAGAATTTTATTTCACGGGATCAAGCTGGCTAAGATCAAATGGATTTATTATAAGGTTTTAAAATGAGCTCTAATATCAATAATGTACTAATGCAATACTGGAGTTCCCCACCCCCACCCCCTTAAAAGGACACAGTTTCTTAGATGATCGGTCCGCTCCTAGTAAGAGATTGTGAAAATCTTTTCCTTACCTTTTGAGTAATCTTTGTAGTGTGGGGGGAGTCAAGGGCAGCATGACCCAAGATGGACCACTCCGGCAGAAACATTATTTTGAGTTAAAAGTAATCGAAACCCAGCAGATGCAGAAAAACACTGTTCTTGGTCCTCGCCTGCCTACATTTAGGTTGGAGAAAGCCTGTAGAAGAGAGCTGGCAACAGACACTCCCCTTTACCTAGGAGACTTCTCTGCATAATAGGGCAAGCTTTGTTTTTTGAAACATCTCCATTCACCTTCCCGTTAATGGTCTTCCTCCCCTTTGCATTCTCACAACCCTCCCTGTCCTGCTCCTTAGCTCATATAAGCGTCATGTTGCCTCATTGTCTTTGGGATTTCTGTCTGTGTGGATTCCCCTTACCTATGCCTATTAAATTTGATTTTCTTCTGTGAATCTGTCTGTCAATTTGATTCTAAGGTCAGCTAGAAGGACCTTGTAGGGCAGATGAAGGTCTTCCACCCCAACAGTAGGAAACAAAGAATCCGTATCTTTATATTGTGCTTTATGTTGTCAGTATAATGTCCTTGATTATGTCAGGGAGCAAGAATTCCTGTCCCCTCAAAGGTTCTTCTAACTGGACTAAGAATCAAATTGACAGGAGACAGATCCACAGGGGAAAATCAAATTTAAGAGTTCACGTACAGGGAATCACACAGACATGGGAATTCCAGAGACAGGCAAAATGAGATACAAATGTCATTCTGAACTAAGGAGAATGGGGTAAGGGTCTGGGATTTCAGAGGAAAGAAATGTATTTCATATGGTGATAAGGTGAGCAGATGTTTGATAATTAGATGTTTGCCCCACCATACAGATGGGTTACTCAGATAAAATTTATCTCTGGTAATAACCCTTATTCTGGGAAAGACCCCCAATTTAGATTTTTCTGTGTGGTTAAGGTAGAGACAAAAGTTTCTCTTGAGCCCACAGGGTCTCAAGTGCCTTCAGCTCAAAATAATCCATAGGCCAAAGTGGGACATTCTGGGAGGGCTGTTCTGAACCCCTTCAATTATTTGAGAGAACCAAATCTTCTCAGTGTTAAACAAGCTAGGTTTTGTTTTGGTTTTGATTTTTACAGTCGTGTTACTGCCTAAATTTACTTTTAAAGTCTTTTATTGTCAGTTTGATTGAATACTAAGTATTGTTTCATAGTGGTCTCTGATCATATTTAATTCAAACTTCCTGTCATTTTTGACAACTTTTGCTATTTTATCTTCCCCCAAATCAAATCCTAAATAAAATCTTGATCTTTAACTGTCTTTGAGATTTCCCATAGAGTCCCTGGAATATCTCAAAGGACTTGTTCTTTCACTTCTTAAAAAGAGATATTTTTAAAAATAGGTTTATTTTAGGGGCACCTGGGTGGCTCAGTCAGTTAAGCATCTGCCTTTGGCTTAGGTTGTGATCTCAGAGTCCTGGCCTTGAGCCCCTGTCAGGCTCCCTGCAGAGCGGGGAGCCTTCTCTCTTTCTCCTTTTGCCATTCCCCCTACTTGTGCTCTCTCTCTCAGATAAATAGATGAAATCTTTGAGAAAAAATATAGGTTTATTTTATATGTTTAATTGCATAAAAAACACTATCAAATAAGAAAGATACTTAACCTTCTCTGGATTGTATTAGTATGGGTATATGTTGTTAATATATTTCAAAGCTACGTAAAATTCATAGAAATTGGTCAGCTGTCCATGTTATCTTGATATGATATTATCAATCATAACTCCAGGTATTACCTTAAAATGTTGTATGTTAGAGAAACAACAACATTTCTTTGTCAATTGCATTATTTTTGTAATAGTGAACTCTCATCAAATTGTTAATGGAAGCAATTTTAAATTTTTTGCTGTTCACAAATAGTTATTGTTTTATTCTAGTGCTTTCCTGAAAGCTCTTGCAATCAGCAACAAACCAGAATACCTTGTCCACAGGAGACTCTCAGAGATCCATGGAAAAGATTATGATAGGTACTCTGTGGTATAAGGTTCTGATGGCTGCTTAAATAACTTTAAGATCATACCATGGGACTGAGTAAGAATTTCCAGAACACTAGTGGAGAACCTCATGTCTTCATAAAACTGCTAAACCGAAAAAGCAGAACAAGAATTAATTACATGGGACTGAACAAACTGATAAAGAATGATTATAATTTTTACAGTCTTTTGCTTGAAACATTGTTATTTCTTCACTGTTCTATTTTCTGGATTTAAGGAATCTCTTTCTCTTTTCTCTTAAGCTATCTATAACTCCCAATAATTTAGCAGATTTGTAGATTTTTTTTAGTAAGAAAAAAAAGTTTATATTTTTCTCCCACTTTATTCTTTCAGAATTCAGAAACTCTTACTGAACATATTTATTTTTATGGCAATATAGTTACTTGCATAAGTTCAATAAGAATCTACTCTCCTGTAATAGGGCGTAGTTGGGAAAATTGGTTCTATTACTAAGGTTTGACTAGAATGTCATATTTGAGAATGATGTGCATAGAATCAGATATGAGCAGACAGTTTTAAGGAACAAAGATTGGCTTTAGGGAACCAATGTTTACAAAACCCTCTTGGAAAAATCAACCTGTTACTTATTTATAAGTTTCCCTGAATTATAAACGAGTAAGGAGGATCCCTTCCTGGCAGGCCCAGGAAACTTAAGCCATTTTGGGGACCCTGAGAAAAGAGGAATTCACCCAAATCTGTAAGTACTGTAGGTGAAATCTGATGGCAAGTTCTTAGTTTGACACATGAGTCTTGAGACTTAAAAAGTCCAATCTGAAATTCCTTATAAAAGTTCCAGCAAAGCAAACTTCAAAAGGCCTATGTGGTCGATTAGCATTCCTGCTGCACTTATGTAAATGATCAGGCCAAATTTTTTTTTTAAGATTTTATTTATTTATTTGATATATAGAGAGAAACAGAGAGAGAAGAAACATAAGCAGGGGGAGTGGGAGAGGGAGAAGCAGCCTTCCCAACAGAGCAGGGAGCCTTATGTGGGGCTCAATCCTAGGACCCTGGGATCAGGACCTGAGCCGAAGCAGCCACTTAATGACTGAGCCACCCAGGTGCCCCCAGGACAAATTTAATGAGACTAGATTTATTTTGTAAACAATAATTATTTTACTTTATCTTTGATCAAAATGGTGGTGATTGTAGAGAGAAATTTTGTGTTCCAATGGAAAACTATAACCCATTCTTGTGAGTTGTCAGATTCTAGTCTTGTTCATTGTCTTTGAGCTATTTTTCACCACTTAGGAAACTGGATCCTACCATCTTGCACGTTTTGTCAGTAATTAATGCTTCTGATTTTTTTCCCCCACTCTCGTGACTTGGCATTACTGAGAACCACCGTTGCCTTTTTCCCGAATCCCAGTAAACTGAAGTTGGATGACTTGACATAATTTCAAAGGTTTTATCACCATAACAGTGTGGGCTGCTCAGAAAACTCACCCAACACTTTTATCTTCTAATCTCTGCTCCAGGAAATGATTCTTATTGTGACATTACCACAGCTACTCTCACTAAAGTTGCTTCAGTCCCAATGGTTAGAAATCTTGACTAGCTGCCCTCTGAACATAAAAACTGAATTTATTTTCTGCTCCAAGCATTAATGTTGTTTTCCTCTCCCTTTGCCGACCTCCTACCTCACAACCTGTAACCTGCATCTTTCTCCACAGCAATCAACCCAACTTCTTTTTCTGTCAAACTTAGAGTAAAATTTTAGATAGGGCAAATTTGGATACCCACTTGGAACCCCCAGACTTGGCATAAAGATTAGTCTTAAGTGAAAACATTTGTACTAAAAAGATGTAGAAAAGAGTCTTATCTGATCTTCTCTTATCTGACTGAAGCAGAGCCTCCAGAAAATAAAGCTGCCAATAACCCCCACTCTGACAGAGATTCCTGTGAATTCCGTTGGC
Source organism: Ailurus styani (assembly GCA_002007465.1). Taxonomy (NCBI): domain Eukaryota; kingdom Metazoa; phylum Chordata; class Mammalia; order Carnivora; family Ailuridae; genus Ailurus; species Ailurus styani. The sequence goes on from LNAC01000119.1 coordinate 535,030, forward strand.
AAGGAGACAGACTGCCCAATTCCATTAGGATCAAAAAGCCCAGCAGAACCTTCCATACCTTCTCACTGAAACCTTAAATGTCTCCCTCATACCTACCACCACTTTGTCAAGTGGAGGTTTATTTGGAAATAAACCTTTTATTTCTGAGTGTTGAATGAAATATTCATTGCTAAGCACTCCTCACATATGCAGGGCATACGTAAAGAAACCTTGTTTTCTCTCCTGTTAATCTATTGTCAGATTAATTTGCAGGCCCCCCAATCACTGAACTCAGGTTGGAAGAGGAAAAGTTTCCTCCCAACAGTGACACAGTGGATGGCGGAACGTGGGTAAAAGTATGACACATGGCAGGCAGAACATTCAAAATGTATAGAATTTCAAAGGAAAATGCACATGATCCACAGGAAGGGCAGAAGAGAAACATGGCACGAAGGTCAGCTGGTATCCAGAAATGGTTCCTCATGGGAGCTTTTCATGATTCATTCTTCACAACTTAGGATTGCTCTTCAGTTTCAGCAGCCCCCATGTTTAGAGGGGATCCAGTTTTCACATTCTCACAGGTGAACTTAACCTTAAGTAAACCCACTAGACTGATTTATAAAACCTGAGGGTCATGATTGATTTATTATAAGAACCAGATACCTTAGGAATCAGCAATCCAATCCTAAGACTCAAGAGAGTTGAAAACAGATATCCACACAAAAAAATTGTACATAATGTCCCCAAGAGATTTAATCCTAAGAGCAAAAAATCTCAAAAAATCCACATGTTCAGTGGTAAAGCCATACAACAGAATACTATTTAACAATAAAAAGAATGAACTATTGATACGGACAACATGGACGATCTCAAAAACATGCTAAGCTAAAGAAGTTAGACAAAAGAATTCATACTATATGTTTGCTTTTGTATGAAGTACTGGATCAGAAAAAACTAATCTATGGTGATAGAAATTTAAAAACGCTTGCTTAGAGGGAAGTGTAAGCAATTGCCTAGAAAGGTGCTTGTGAGAACTCTCTGGAATGATGAAAATGTTCTATATTTTGATTGGAGAGGTGATCAAGGTATCTAAAGCTCATGGAACTATAAATTGAAAATCTGGGCCTTCTGTAAAATGCAAATTTTACCTCACTAAGACGATGATTACAAAGAAATAAACAAAGGGAGGAGACACAATGGAGTGAATGTAAGAAAGCTGATGAGGTAGGAAAGATGATTTGCAACTAAATTCCAAGGTTCAAAGAACAAAATGAAGGAATTGACAGGAGAAAAAGTAGGCAGAGTAGGAAAACAAGACAAAGAAAAGGAAGCATAGATCAAATACAGAAGGATTCTGTGACTAGAAGAGTTTGCATATGATTTATTGTCTTAAAATTATAGGCATGAGAGACAGAATTAAGCAGCCTTGAGGGGGGCCAGAAGTGGCTGAGGATTCCTGGCAGGGTCCATTTGGGGTCCCTGCTGATTTGCCTTTAGTGTCCTTGATGAGGGAGCAGAAGGCAAGCTGAGGACAAAACTGAAGCTGACACCACACAACCCGCCCGCCCCACCATGGGATATCTCTGACATTCCTCAGGCACTCCAGACTGCCCTAAAGGAAAAACAAATAGTTAACTTGTAAGGATCACAATCCTGCAAGACCTGAGTCTCCCTCAGTTTACTAATGTCCTAGTGATTTATAAGGAAGAAGCTTTCTTATCAGTAGCCTAACTTCCAGAGACCCATAACTCCGTTTCCTGAAGTCCTAACATCAGCCCCCTCCATAAAATTGAGAGTGTCTGAGGCAGAAGGAAATGTAAATAAAATCGAATTTCTTTTACACCTATAGCTCATTGATAAGGACGTGTGATAGGAGGAATGTAACATTCCTCCAGAAAGCTCCCAACTGTCTTACTGTTAATGCCTTACTAGAAGAAAAAACAGCCTTAACCTGACAAATAGCAAAGCCTCCAGTATCCTGTGTGTCTTCTTTAATACATGAAAGTTCTTTCAAAACCTCCCTTTTCCCTTACCTCCTCCAACCCCACAGTAAATAATCAGCCACCCCTCACAACGCCAGTGCAGCAGCTCTTCCTGCCCACGGGTCCCATCCCCATGCTTTAATAAACCACCATTTTACACCAAAGATGTCCCAAGAATTCTTTCTTGGTCGAGGGCTCCAGACTGCACCCCACCGAACCTCACCCATAATCCAAAACCACATCATCCTGATGGCCACGTGCAAAATGCCAGTGGCTGCTTGGAGTCATAGGACATTCTGCCTGGACCATGGAGTCCCAGGAGCCACTGGGGCCTGGCTCCCGGGTGAGGTGCTGCGAGGGCTCAGGCTTCCAGAGGAAGTATCTGGAGTGAGCACAGCAGACTAAGCCCTGGTGATCATACAACATATCACTCTTGAGTCAAAGTCATGGCAAATTTGGCCTGAGGATTCTGGAGATTTAAGGGCACTTGAATAAACATAATTCACATTATTATCCAAAGTCCGATCAGAACAGTCCACGTGTTTTATGTCTGCAATACTTAGTCAGGAATCCCTTGGGTTCTTCTCTATTTCAAGACCCCAATTAAACTAAAACAAGAACAGTTTTTTGCGTACTATTTGGACATATTCACTCAACTCAGGGAAGGCAAAGATTAGTGAAAATGGAAATCAACAAAGGAATGAAACTGCCCTCTCATGAAAAAAAAAAAAAGTGAGGAGTTTGTTGTTGCAGTACTGGGTGTTTGTGTGGTTCTGATTTCTCTAAATGGATGGTATGATTTTACTTTCATTTTTAGGCTGAAACAGCTCCCACCCTAGATAACCCCTCTATGTACAACACATGAATCTGGGTGATTTAATTGTGACATTTCCTGTCATCTCACCCTGAAATCTTAATTCATTACTATTTAAAAAGATCTACTTGACATAGCATTTCTCTTCAAATTCCCTGTAAATCTCATAAAGAACTATATTATTGCCTACTTCAATTTATAAAATGAATTTCATGTTAGCTAGGTTTTCCCTAATATATTTTCACATATATAACTACATATATAATATATATTTTCATAGATTCACATATCATGTCAGAATTTATGATTTGAGTCATTGTGCCCCTAAAATTTGTGATGTTTGAAAAACACTTTTGATAAACAAAATTCATACTGGTGTTGACACATATAGAACATGAATTTTAGCTTAAAAAAATCTAATGGTTAAAATTTACAGCCTATACAATTCTTAACAGTTTTTATACCTGTACTTCCCTAACTTTCATTAACATTTAATTTCAATTTATTTCACATATGGGCATTTTTATCTGACTTAAATTATATATTTTTTATGCTTGGTATTATTTGTAGTGTGATCTAGCTTTCACATTACTCATTTTCACCACTTTAAAATATGTTATATTTTCTGATTTCATTACAGGATTATATATCACATGTTTATCTGAAATTTTAACATTACATCTATAGTTCTAAAAACACATTGCTGAGTTACTCTGCTATGATCAAATAATCCATGTAAGAATTTAGTTTTTAATAGGCTTTCCATATGAAATATATTCATTTTAATTCTCCTTGAATACCTACACATTAAAGATATTTTGTGTTTGTAATGTATAACTAAATGTAATGAGCACTTATAAATTACACAGATAGCTGCCTTTTGAAAAATGCTGAGATATACTTCTTAGGTTTTTGTCACTTATTTGTCATTATCCACATTAAGTAATCATTCTCATTAGGGATGTCTAATTTTTTCCCTTTATCAGTAGAAGGGAGTTTCCTACTCATGACCACATTATGTTTAAGTTTTAATTTACAAATTGGCAATTATAAACTTTGAAATCATTAAGAAACCTAATAAAATAAAGTTTTAAATATTGGTCATACTCAATTTGAGGATACTTGCCAGCCATAGCATATTCTCTGAGAACTGTCTGTTACCATACAGGTGATGATGTTTCAATATGGCCACCCATCACCCTATGGCAGTAGTTGGTTAAACAAAGGTAGGGATACCTGGTTAGAGTGAAACCAATGCAGAGGCTCAGCTTGGCCAGACCTATCCTCCTTCTGAGGAATTCAGGATTAAGGGTTGAGACATGGGCAAAATGGGTCCATTATAACAGAGCATTTGCCTGGAAAGTCATGTTAAACTGGCACTGTTGGGTTGGCGGGGATGGGACATGCATCTTCTGGCCTTGTGCATGAGTAGAGAAAAGCTGGTCTACACAGAAAGAGAGATAAATTAGAGAAGCCATTGATGGGGCCCAGACTCCTATGCCATGGCACATGTAAGTTCCTGATTATCTATCTATCTATCTATCTATCTATCTATCTAACTATCTATCTATCTATCTATCCATCCATCCATCCATCCATCATCTAACTCCTCTAACTTATTCAGTCAAGCAGTACTCTCTACCTTTCTATTCCATGAGATTCCCCAATTTAGTCTTTAATAAATTTGTATTTTTATATTAGTTTAAGTGGATTCTTTTCCTTGTCATCATGAGATTCCACCTAAGTCACTTGGCTGAATATGGCTCTATTAAACAGAGTATAGCTGAATTACCAATACTGCTCACTGGGGTCCTGGGAATAGAAGTATATGTGAAATAGGAAGAAAGAGGAGGAAGAGAGTTTCAACTTTCTCATGAGTTTCAGGCCCACTTCAGACAGAATTTCAAAATAGGCAAAACAAGAGGATGACACCTTGCTCCCCCTCTTCTGAGCTCCAATTTCTCAGTGTTCCTTTTTTAATTCCCTAAGTTCTCTACCACAACATTCCTATTTTGTAGAGGATAGAAGAATAAATCTACTTTGTTTCTCAAAGCATCCAATACCCCCAAACTATTTACTCTTTCTACTCAATAAAATTGTCGTAGTATTAAATGGAAGGCATATGATCCATAGATTGTGAAATTGCAGCTATGTCACGCATCTGTAACTTACTCTATGGTCCTTGGTCAAGTTCCTTAACTTTTTGTACCTCAGTTACCATATCTCTAAATGAGGAATCTAACCAATTCACATGTATCATTGTGATTTCAGTTAGCAGGAACTAAAAACTCTGACTCAATCACTTTAAACAATAAGATTAGATGAAATCATTCATATAACCCAAAATCCTAAGGGTGTTAAGCTACTGATATATTTAAATTGGCAGCAAAGGGATGCCTGGTGGCTCAGTCAGTTAAGAGTCTGCCTTTGACTCAGGTCATGATCCTGGAGTCCTGGGATTGAGCCCCACGTCGGGCTCCTTGCTCAGTGGGGAGCCTGCCTCTTGCTCTCCCTCTGCCTGCTGCTCCCCCTCCTTGTGCTCTCTCTCTCTCGTCAAATAAATATATAAAATCTTTAAATAAATAAAAAATAAATTGGCAGCTAAATAACATGACTAAGGACTCTAGAACTTTTCAACTTTCTGTCAGCCATTTTCAGCAGGGTGACTTAGCAACGTCCTGCTTGTAAGATGTCTTCTTCAGTTCTGGTTTTCTTTTCTCCTAAAGTGTTATCTCACATGCAAACCTAACAACATATATTGATTGTTATATGATTCCATATGTGAGGAAAGAAAGCAGGGTTACTTCTTTCTGTGCATCCTTTATCTTTATTTCCTCTTAGATCAAAGCAACCTTTTCTGGAAGCCCTTCAACAGACCTCTCTCATATCTCATTAGGCAGAAATGAATCACATGCTCACCCCAAACTAGTCACTGGTAAGGCAGGTGATAAACCATGATTGTTGTAGACTTTCCTTTCTAAATCCCTGAGTTACAATGAGGTGTGAGGCATACCCCAAATCAGGATTTTACATGCAAGCAACTGCTAATAGTCAACCAACAGTGTCTTTTATCACATGACATTCATGAGCATCAAACCAGCTAATGTATGTGAAAATTCTTTTTAAATGCTGAAGTTCTAAACAACATATATAGATATATATATACATACATACACATACATACACATATAAATGAACAGATATACATACATATATACGAACATATATATTCATTGTTTCATAACTATTCTAAGAAATAAAAACTACCATTTTGACAGTATAGTTGCTTTAAGTTATTAAGAAAACAGTTACAATAAATGTTTTTAAGCTAATTCTCATTCGCTTATAAATAATTATTGGCATTCTTATTCTCTTGAAAATTGTTTGTACTTTAAAAAGATGGTGCTTAGTCAGCCAGTTGATTCACTAGTGAATAGATTTTCCTGGATAAAAAAAGTGATCTAAAAAATGTTGGCAGTGTGGAAGAAATCATCAGGGGGCTTGATGAAGAAACAATTTCTGGTCGCCTCCAAAACCCACCCTGAGAGTCAGCTCTCCTACAGTGCTCCTCTTTACCCCAGCTTCTTCCCTTTCTCTAGCTTAGACCTTGGAACTTCCATAAAATGCCAACGTTGTCTTGCAACTTCCATTCAAACAGTAAAGGACTTTTTGGAGATCTTAGGGATTCTTGACTATTATTTCAAATTTGGATTTGGTGACTTGGATAGGATAGGATTTGGTGACTTGCCTTATCAAATGTGGCATGGTTTGAAAACTGTGGAAATTTTATCTTGCAGAGCTTCAAGGTTGTGGAGGAAAATTTAGAACTACTTAGATATTTTTAGCATTGTCTAGAGGAGTCTCTCTATCTGAGACCTTGATTATTCAGCCTAGTGAGAAAATGAATAATCCTTACAGTTTTAAGATTGGACCCCAAAGATATGCAGACAATGCTATGATTGGTATGCTCTAGGCCACAATTGTATTTTGTTGAGCTCTAACTGAGCAGAAATTCTCCTGTTGCATTTACTTATAAGGCCTAGCACATTGCCTGTGGCTCTAGCACCATGGCTTTCACATAATAAATTTTCAATAAATATTTGTGAACTTAAATAGAAAGAAATTGAATTGAAAATGGTCACATTTTTATAGGCCTCCTACCATTGAATTGATAACAAAACCCCATTCTTTCAATATCACCAGAACTGTCTTGTGTCATTTCATACCCAATTTTTAAATAAATCAATCACATACCAACAACAAATTTGTCTGAACTTTGTCTTCTTCCTGAAAACTTCCTGATTAATTATAGAAGGATTCAGTACTTTTGCTCAACCTCTCTAGTCTGCAATAAAGTTCAGATTTCTTCCTCCCAGCTACAAAATACTTTTAATTCTATCATTGTATGGCCTCTCTAGAACATAGGCTGTTTATTACATGTTATGTATTTGTTAGTACACATATGTAGAGTGATACGGTAAGTCTTATCTCTATGAAAGAGAGATTTCACTATCCAATGAAATCATTTAAAGCATCTGTGAGCATGTAGGAGAGATATGAGGTAGTTCCTAATTTGGGGCTCATAACCGACTCCTTATGTTTTCATTTGTTTTTTCTAGGTAGTTAATGAATAACTTATAAATCCATGTGTTTGCTAAGCAGTAACCCCTTCTGCAAGGCCAACTAGGTTGATAAGGTAGATGACTTTACTGAATGGATCTGTATCCTTTCAAAAGGCCACCTTTTAACTACCTATAGTATTCAAGTTGTGTACAATCAATCATTGCAGGGACATTGGCCTTTGTCCTCAATGACTTATATTGAGATCCTTTTGCTTCAAAATTTAAAATTTTAGCTACAATAATTGCGTATTATTTGTGAAAACTAGGAAGGCATGGGGAAAACTGCTTATTCAAAATGACTAAAAATTTTTTTTAAATTAATGAGTTTGAAAGAAAATTTAAAAGTGAATTTGTTTCTTAAAAACTCTATACATTTCAATTGTGTTCAAAGAAACACTTTAAATGCATTTTTATTGAGTTTGAATTAGAGTGAAATAAATTCAGCCTAAATAACTTGCTCATTCCACCTCTTAGATCTTCCTTCTGACATACTTGAGACTTAACAGTGCCAGCTTTATGTAATACAAAAACCATACCAAACAAAACATAAATCTGGAGAAGACATTGAACTTCATAAGCTAGTATAATTTGAGGTATATTTTGGTTTTGACTTGTTTGTTTTAGTCCTTTAGCCTGCTGGCCTATCTAAAAAGTATATAATAGAGAAGTTACATCATTTTTAAGAAAACTTTTTTCTCCTTATAGTTTGTTGCTGTTGCTGCTGCTGAGGGTGGGAACAGGGTATTAGAAATGAAAGTTCCTTTTCAGGCAATGAAAATGTTTTAAAACTGGATTGTGATGATAGCTGCACAATTCTGTCAACTTACAAAAAGCATTGAATTGTACACTTAAAAGTATGTTTGTGGTATGTAAATTATACTTCATTGAAGCTATAAACACATACACACACACAAACATACATAAACAAAATAATAAATGACCCCCACACAAAGCAAACAAACAAACCCTGCTTCCAGAGAGATAATATGATTTAAACATCTATTAACAAGCTAGATTTATAGCATACTTGGTTACATATTAGGTATACTAGTCTGCTTTAGCAAGAACAGATTTAAGCTATACAGAAAACAAAACCTACTTTAATTTTATTGAATATTGGGGCACCTGGGTGGCTCAGTCATTGAGAGTCTGCCTTTGGCTCAGGTCAGATCCCAGGGTCCTGGGATAGAGCCCCGCATCAGGCTCCCAGCTCAGTGTGAAGGTTGCTTCTCCCTCTCCTCCTCCCCCTGCTTGTGATCCCTCTCTTGCTGTACTCTCTCTGTCAAATAAATAAATAAAATCTTAAAAAAAATTATATTGAATATTATATGGTCATTATTTCAGTTTCATTGACAGGCTTCTTTTTCTCCTTGAGTCTTTTTTACAAGATTCCAGGAAGGGCCAAAGAAAAGCAAAAATATGATCTTCAAAATAAACTTTCATCAAAGTAAAATGTGGCTTCACATTTTTTTTACTTAAATTGAATTCTCCATGTATAGGAAAATCATATTCTTTTATACACAAGGAAAAGGTGTAAAATCCATAATTAAAAATAAATAAAAACAAAAAACTTATTTTCTAACAATTTAAATTAGATTCAGGTGCCAATTTTTTATTTTCTTCTTTATTCTGGAGTTGTAAAATATAAATAAATAGGGAGAGAAGTTAAGATGGCAGAGGAGTAAGGGGACCTTAAGCTTGTCTTGTCACTCAAGCACAGCTAGATACTATCATATCATTCTGAGCATCCAAGAAATCAATCTGAGGTCTGAGAGGACAAAAACTGCAAGTCTACAAATAGAAAAGTGACCACCTTTTGGAAGATAGGAGATGCGGAGAGTTGACTTGGGGGAGATACAGCTGTGGGTACACCAGTGGGGAGGGACCCTGATAATGGACATTACCACAAAGTATTATAAGCAGAAGAACACAAAATCCGAACTTTTAGAAGCCCACTACCATGGTAGATGTGCCTGGCTTAAACGTGCTCAGGTGATGAAGTAGGGAAGAGTACCAGGAGGGCCGGCCTGGTCTGAAGATCCCTATTGTCACGAGAATGGGTGTTGCCTCAGTGTGGCATGGTTGCAGGAATAGGAGTGGGGAAGATGGCTGAGAGCAGTGAGTCTTGGTGCCAGCTTTCTGCTTTGTTTTGCCACAGCTGTGAACTGCTGCCCGGTTGTGCCACCACTGCCTGGTTGTGCCACTGCTTTCTTGGGACTGACCAATAAAGGGCAAAAGAAGAGAAAGAACTCCTGCCCCCACCCCACCACCTCAGGAGCAGCTTAGGTCCCAGCCACGGGATTCCCTACAATCTGTAGTTTTGAAACTCAGTCATGGGCCTGAGATTAAAAAAAAAAAAAACAACCTCAGACACAGACAGGGTGACTGCAGGGTTCTGACGGAAACTGGGGATTCAAGAGGGGTGATTGATTGCTCTTCTGTGAAGGCTCAAGGAAGAATGGGGGGCCCAAACTTTCAGCTCTGGGGCTAGAGAGCAAGGCATTGCCATATTCATCATGACCTTTAGCACCGAAAGCTTGCAGGGAGCAAAACAGCGCCACCTACTGGAAGCTGTGACCATTTACACTAAGCCCCGCCCTCCTGCACCCTGGAGGCAAAGACCAGCAGAGACAACTAGTGTGCACCAATTTGTGTGCACTGATCACAGAGTGCTGTCAAACTTCATCTCTAGGACAAATAGAATCCAGCTTTCTTTTTACTTTTATTCTTTATTTTTTATTATTATTTTTTCTCACAGCCAGGGATTTCATCAATACAGATGTAAGTAAGATGTCTGAACTAGAATTTAAAACAGTGATTATAAGGATACTGGCTGGGCTTGAATAAAGCATAGAAGACACTACAGAATCCTTTACTACAGAGATAAAAGAACTAAAATCTAGTCAGGCCAAAATTAAAAGTGGTATAACTGAGATCCAAACCCAATTGGGTGCCATAAAAACGAGGATGGAAGAAGCAGAGGAGTGATTCAGTGACATGGAAAATAAAATTATGGAAAATAATGAAGCTGAAAAGAAGAGGGAAAGAAAGATAATGGATCACAAAGGTGGACTTAGGGAACTCAGTGACTTATTAAAACATAATAATATCCATATCATAAGAGTTCCAGAAGATAAAGAGAAAGAAAAAAAGACAGAAGTTTTATTCAAACAAATTATAGCTGAAACTTCCCTGATTTGGGGAAGGACACAGACATCAAAATCCAAAAAGCACAGAAAACTCCCATTGAATTCAACAAAAGCTGGCAATCACCAAGGCATATCATAGTCAAATTCACAAAATACACAGACAAGGAAAGAATCCTGAAAACAGCAAGGGGGAAAAATAATCTACAAAGGAAGACAGGTCAGGTTCTTAGCAGATTTGTCCACGGATTTGTCTTAGCAAGCTAGAAGACAGTGGCAGGACATAGTCAATGTCCTGAATAGGAAAAATATGCAGCCAAGAATTCTTTATCCAGCAAAGTTGTCAATGAGAATAGAAAAAGAGATAAAGAGTTTCCCAGACAAACAAAAACTAAAGGACTTTGTGACCACTAAGCCAGTCCTGCAAGAAATTTTAAGGGGCTCTCTAAGTGGAGAAAAAAAGACCAAAAGCAACAAAGACTAGAAAGACCAGAGAATATCAACCAAAACACCAACTCCACTGGTAACACAATGGCACTAAATTCATATCTTTCAATAATTACTCTGAATGTAAATGGACTAAATGCTCCCATCAAAATACATAGGGTATCAGAATGGATAAAAAACCAAGATCCATCTATATGCTGCCTATAAAAGCACATTTTAGACCTAAAGACACCTGCAGATTCAAAGTGAGGGTATGGAGATCCATCTATCATGGATGGTATTAATGGATGTCAAAGGAGAGCCAGAGTAGCATACTTATATCAAACAAAATAGATTTTAAAACAAAGACTTTAACAAGAGATTAAGAAGGGCATTATATTGGGGTGCTTGGGTGGCTCAGTCATTAAGCATCTGCCTTTGGATCAGATCATGATCCCAGCGTCCTGGGATTGAACTCCGCATCGGGCTTCCTGCTCTGTAGGGAGCCTGCTTCTCCCTCTCTAGCTCCCCCGTGCTTGTGTTCCCTCTCTCACTTTCACTCTCTGTCATAAATAATGAAATCCAAAAAAAAAAAAAAGAAGCATATTATATCATGATTAAGGAGTCTATCCATCAAGAAGATCTAACAATTGTAAATATTTATACCCCTAACTTGGGAGCACCCAAATATATGAATCAATTAATAATAAATATAAAGATACTCATTGATAATAATGCAGTAACAGTAGGGGACTTTAACACCTCAATTACAATGGACAGATCATCTAAGCAGAGAATCAACAAGGAAACAATGGCTTTGAATGACACACTGTACTGGATGGACTGAACAGATATATTCAGAACATTTCATCCTAAAACAGCAGAATACAGATTCTTTTTTAGTACACATGGAACATTCTCCAGAATAGATCCAGAGTATTTGTCACATACTGAGTCACAAAGCAGGCCTCAACAAGTACAAAAAGATAAGATCATACCATGCATATTTTCAGACACAATGCTATGAAACTTGAAATCGATCACAAGAAAAAATTTGGAAAGACATCAAATATATGGAGGTTAAGAACATCCACTAAAGAATGAATGGGTCAACCAGGAAATTAAAGAAGAAATAAAAAATACATGGAAGCAAATAAAAATGAGATCATGATAGTCGAAAACCTTTGGATAAAAACAGCGTGGGCTACAGAAGATCAGCTAATGTAAAAAAAAGGACAGAATGACCAATCTGAGAGAAATGTCAAACTAGGAAAGAACAGAAATATTTTCTTCTGCCACTGTTGGCTAAGAGACCTTTATATTTTTAGTGAGGAGAATTTAGCCACTAATGCCAGAACTGCTTATCTTTTGGCTTCTGTTGTCTAGATAATAAGCTATATATAGTCTTCATTCTAGAATTCTAAACCTGTCATTCTAAATCTATCCTGTGATTCCATGTTCTGACAGCATGGTATAGTAGGAAAAGGAGTGAATTTATGGTTCGATAAGTAAGGAGTCTCTTCTGAGCTCTGTGTCTCATTAACCATGCCCTTGAGTGGTGTACTTAATTTTATTATATGTAAAATGAAAATAATAGTATCTCCGATGGTTGCTACAGATTATCTTCCTAGGCCTTGGGATAGCAATTTTGTTGGTAAGGGATGAAGGGATTTGTCTTAAAGCTGAATTTGGGGAGTAAGCACACTTCCTTTACTTAAATTTATTAGAAGTGATGGAAATTATAGGGAAGTCAAAGATTGCTCCCATGCTCAATTTACTCATTGGCACCACCAAGGGATGTGGGGTTAGTGAGACAATTTTGGGGATTAACCCAAGTATCAAACTCATCTAGTTACTAAGCAAATATTAGGCCTCTTCAATGTTACTCTTGTGAGTTCAGATTTTACAGAGGTAGATCTTAGAGTAAAAATTCTGATACCTAGAGGAAAAACATCAGGTAAGCTGCACATCTGAGAGCTTAGTGCTCTAAGAAGACTTCTTTCTATTTTGGTGTACAAAAGCAACAGTAAATAAGGGCGTGTTGAATTACAAAAGAGAACCAAATGGTTCCCAATATCAGAATATCTGTTTTTTCCCCTTCCTTGCAATTGACTGTGAATTTATGGAAATAACAACAGAAGTATGCAACCATTTGAAAATTTGAAAAGATTAGAGAAAATGTGGAAAAGACTAAAGAATGCAAAGTGGGAAATAACACTCATAGATAATTCCACTACCCAGATGCAACCACCATTAACATTTCATTTATTTAGCAGTTCCAAGGAATGCCTACAATATGTCATCTATTCTCTGGTGGTAGGCATGCAAAAATGACTGATACAATCTATCCTCAAAACAGGGGTAGAGAAAAGCAATTTTGCCAGCCTGGTACCTTTAATGTGTAATGTGCAGATTCAGAATTTATTTTCTATTCTCTGCTGTTTTAAGTCTTTTTATAAAGCTTAGTATTAACACTGTTTATAAGATAAGATAGTGATACTGCTTGGTCTCACTGCTATTCCTGAAGGTACCAGTTGGGAATGTGAAAGCACACTACTCAAACAGGGGCCTCAGGAAGAGTGGGTGGGAGGGTGAAGGTTACTTACAGAGCCCTTTCCCTGCCCTTCAAACCTAGCATTTCTCATCTGAGTTCATCTTTAAAGATGTCACAGAGCTTTTGCAATGTTTTACAGCATTTTCCATTAAAAGTGTGTCATGTAAATCAATCATGACTTCAATTTTTCTGTCAGATTTCTATAACCTTAAACCAAAGCTTTCAAAATTAATCAAAAAGAGTAAGTCAATTTAATTTTTCATGAGAGAATAACAGTATGAAGTTTGTCTTTGGCTGCCTCAATTATAAATATTTATTAATGAATTTTGGTTAATAAATTTTTATAAAGGAGCTTAAGAGGGGAGTGATATTTTCAAAAATCTAGTCTTAATTTCTACATAAACAGCCTATTGTTTTTTTAAACACAGCTTTTTCCATTTCTGTGAAAAATACAGAAAACCATGACAAAATTTAGAAGTTAACCACCCTACATTCTTGATATATCCATGATTAAGATTCATTCTTTATTCATCTAACCATCCACCCACACAGTCTACAAATATTTATAGAGCATCTGTGTAATGCTGGGCCTCTGGGTAGGCATTACGGATATACAACCAAATCAGAATTGTTGATCTTTATCTTCAAACAGCTCACAGTCTCATAGTGAAGAAAGACATAAATAAAATCAGATAGTTAAAACATGATCAGTTAGAGAAATAATAACCACAGGTATTGTGGGTGTATAGAGGAGCGGCTAGTACCAACTTGGGGGGCAAGGAAGAAGGCTTATGGGAAGGTTTCCTGGAGGAAGTGTTCCTGGGCGGGATTTTAAAGGGGAAGTGGAATGGAGCTAAAAGTTGGATGGATTTAGAGGCATTCTCATCAGAGAAAACCACAGGAGGTAAAACAATTAGATGAGACAGTGGAATGAAGACAGGGAACACTCAAGAGTTAACCAAGTCCAGAGAGATGAAATAGGAGCTGGATTGTCAATTAAAAAAATACTTGATAACATAAATTTGAATAGCTACATAATATTATATCTTGTCAGTGAGCCATAATCTATGTATTTGCTTCCCTAATATTCAGTATCTTTTTAAAAAAGATTTTATTTATTTATTTGGCAGAGAGACAGAGAGAGCACTAGCAGGGGGAGCAGCAGGCCAAGGGAGAAGGAGAAACAGACTCCCCGCTGAGCAAGGGGCCCAATGTGGGGTTAGATTCCAGAACCCTGGGACCTAAGCTAAAGGTCAGGCCACTTAACCAACTGAGCCACCCAGGCACCCCTTATAGACAGTTTCTTGATCATTTATAATTTTTCACTGTCATAAAACATCTCTGATGAAAATTACAGTGCACAAGTTTTTGTCTATGTTGATGATTTACTTACAAAAGATATTAACAGCAGGGTGCCTGGCTGGTTCTGTCAGTGGAGCATGTGACCCTTGATCTCGGAGTTGCGAGTTCAAGCCCCACATTAGGTGCAGAGATTACTTAAAAATAAAATCTTTAAAGAAAAGAATATATATCTACTAACAGAACACCTTCAATAACAACTAGCAGAAAAACAAACTCAAAATGACTTAAATAATAAAGACAGTAAATTTTACCCTATGACTGGAGATACAGAGTAGGGAAGGTTTCAGGGTTGGTCTATCCATCATATCGATGAAATCACCAAACACCCAGATTCTCTCTGTCTTTCTGCCCTGTATCCTCAGCGTCAGCTTCATCTGAAGGCGAGCGCCCATGGGGTGGCAGAATGGCTGCTGGCAGTAAACAAAGCTATGTGATTTCTCAGCTTAGTCCAGTGGGAGGGTCAAACAACTGTCAAACAAGAGGCTAAACTTGCTCAGCCACCCTGAGCCAGTTCCAAGGCCACACACCATGCCGTACACTGATCATCAGCTCAGGCTGGGATATAGAAACCAGCTTTGGTTGCTGTCTCATCAGTTTTCAATGTTCCAATAGATGCCCAAATAATATGAATAATTTCCAAGTAAGGACATAAAATGAAGTAACAAATGTAGATAGGAAAATTTCCTCATAACAAGCTGAGGAGTTTTCCATTATGCTTTTGTTTGCACACAAGCCACATAGTAAAGGAATTATATTTTCTTTGAAGTTTAGTAGAAATTTTCTGAGATTCTCTGGTGCCTATACCATAAAAATAGTTTAAGAAATACTTATTGTGATAATTAAAATAATAAAAAAAAAACCCAACGGTAAATGTTTGCCTTTCCCAGAGAGACATATACCTATTTAGACTCTTCTATAGATTTACAAATATATGTATTTGTACCCCAAAAATGGTGCAATACCTTTTTTAACTTAAAGTATTTTACACATAGGGCACCTGGGTGGCTCAGTCGGTTGAGTGGCTGCCTTTGGCTCAGGTCATGATCTCAGAGTCCTGGGATTGAGCCCCACATCAGGCTCCCTGCTCAGTGGAAAGCCTGCTTCTCCCTCTCCCTCTGCCTGCCGCTCTGTCTTCTTGTGCTCTCTCTCTATCTCTCTGTCAAATAAATAAATAAATAACCTTTAAAAAAATAATAAAGTATTTTACACACAATAACATAAAAATATTTTTTAATGTTAACTTATAGAACACTACCTTATTCTTCTTAACAGCAATATATAATTTATTTAGCTATTCCCTTTTGATAGACTTTTAGATTGTCTAAAACGTTTAAGTACTAAAAAAAAAAGTTTAAGTACTTGGAAGAGGCAGTTTCAAAGTTTAGTCCTGGTTTTTATATAGCTAAAGAATATATAATAGCATGATTTATTTTCCACCTTCATTAGTTCAGTCTGGAGCAAATATACTGCTGGGTAATATAGCAACCTATAAGCTGGCTTGTGGAGAAAAAGAGAACACCCACTCTTATGAAAAAGGGGTAAGATTTTCTAAAAGAGAAATGGAGATATATGTCAGGATTAGGAGAAGAAAATGCTTCCATTGTGACTTTGCAAGTCTGAAGACAGAGAAGCAGATGTCTTTAAAAAGAGAGGGTTGAGGAGCATAGTGATGTAAAATCCTTTCATTCTAGACTTTTTGTGAAGCTGGCGAGATGCACAAAGACCTTATGTGAATGATGTTTTCACAGTAATCTCAGAAAGAGAGAGCTGTGTTCCCATGTGGAATAGGAACAGTTTACATGTGAAAAAACTAATTCCGTAGAAGGAGGATCTTGAAGGAAAGTAGGAAACATCTATGTTTCCCTCTCATCCCATCAGAGTTCCCAGAGGTAATAGAAGTTCAGAACACACTTCTAATATGAGTAAAGTCTCAAAGGATAGGGTGCTTTGCATGACATCTGTATTATGTTTTCACTTTGTATATTTGTGAAAATACTTTTTCAAGAGAGGTTCCTAGAAATGAGGTTGCTGGGGCAAATCTTACAAACCGTGGCAGTGGTGGCATGGGTCTAAATTTGATGTTTGATTCAGGTGCTTGTTTTGAGCACTCTGTAAGAAGCTAACCAACAAAGTATGTGCCCTCTATATGAGTGTGTTCCTTTACAAATGTCCTCCTTTGCAGAGGATTTCCATTTTCTTTTCCTGTGACATGCCAGCATTTCATAATGAATGTGTCTAAAATAAATGAAAAGATAGTGCATGTTCATGGACTGGAATTAATATTGTTAAAGTGTCCATTCTTTCCAAAGCAGTCCAGATAGTCAATGTAATCCCTATCAAAATTTCAATGGCACTTTTCACAGAAATACAAAAAATAGTCCTAGAATTTGTATGGAACCACAAGATGTCTATCACAAAAGATGTTGAATAGCTAAATCAACCTTGAAAAAGCTGAAGGCATTATAATTTATGATCTTAAACTATATTACTTAGCTACAGCTATTAAAATCTTATGGTACTGGCATAAAAACAGACACATAGACCAATGGAATGGAATAGAGAGCCCAGAAATAAATCTACACATATACAGTCAGCTAATTTTTGACAAGGTCTCCAAAAATATACAACAGGGAAAGAATGGTCTCTTCAATATATGGTAGTGGGAAAACTGGATATCCACATGCAAATGAATGCAATTGGACCTACCTTACACCATACACGAATATCAACTCAAAATGAATTAAAGACTTAAATGTAAGACTTGAAACTGCATCCTAGAAAAAAAAATGGGTAAAATCTCTTTAACATTGATCTTGGCAATGATTTTTTGCAATTGACACCAAAAGCATAGGCAACAAAAACAAAAATAAATAAGTGGGACTACATCAAAATAGAAAGTTTCTGCACAACAAAGGAAACAATCAACAGAATGAAAAGACAACCTATGGAATGGGAGAAAATATTTGTATGCCAAATATCTGATAAGAGGTTAACATCCAAAATATATGAGGAACTCCTAAAGTCAATAGCAAAAGTAAAAAATAAATAGCCCAATTAAAAAATGGCAAAGGACCTGAATAGATATTTTTCCAAAGAAGACATACAATGGCTAATAGATATATGATAAGATGCTCAATATCACTGATCATCAGGGAAACACAAATGAAAACCACAATGAGATATCACCTCATACCTGTTAAGATGGCTGTTAACAAAAAGTCAAAAGATAACAAGTGTTGATGAGGATGTGGAGCAAAGGCAACCTTGGTGCATTGTTGGTCAGAATGTAAACTGGTATAGCCATTATGGAAAACTATATGGAAGTTCCTCAAAAGTTAAAAATAGAACTAGTATATGATCAAGCAATCCCACTCCTAGGTATATATCCAAAGGAAATAAAATCATTATCTCAAACAGATAGCTGCATTCACATATTCATAGCATTATTCAGTGTAGCTAAGATACCAAAATAACCTAAGTGTCCGTTGATAGATGAATGGTAAGAAAATGTGGTATATATAAACAGTGGGATATTATTCATCTTTGAAAAGAAGGAATTCTTGCCATTGGAGATAACACAGATGAACGTAGGTGTGATTATGCTCAGTGAAATAAGCCAGACACAGAAGGAAGGATATCACGTGATTTCACTTCCATGTCAAAGCTAAAAAAAAAAAAGTGGGGTG
>LNAC01000119.1:553728-588434 GCA_002007465.1 Ailurus styani
TGGGTGGGGTGGGTGGGGTGGGGAGGGCGGGGAGCAGGAGATCAAAGGCATAGTAGCAGAAAGTAGAATAGTGATTACCAGAGCTGCTGGGTAGTAGAAAAGCTACTGAATCGGTGGATACAAACTTTCAGTTATAAGATGAATGAATGAATTCTGAAGACCTAATTTATAGCACAGTGACTATAGTTAGTAATAATGTATTATATACCTGAAATTTGTTAAGAGAGTAGAGCTCAAGTAGAAATTTGCTAAGAGACTAGAGCTCAACCACAACACACATACATATACACAGATACACAAGGGTAATTATGGGGGGTGATAGATGTGTTACTTAATTAGACTATGGTAATCATTTCACAATGTATGCATGTATCAAAACATCACAACCTACACCTTACATATATATAATTTTCATTTGTCAGAAATCAAAAAGAAACATAACCAACAGGTCTAACACCAAAGTCCTCAACTTCTCCACCTCCCACAACCACTGCTTTTAAGTAAAGGTGGCAAACAAAATAAACATCATGATCAAAGATGACCTCAAAATTGGCCAACTATTGCGTGATTTATATGTTTGCTCTCAAATTAATGGATTTCCTGATCTTTTAAACTATAATTGCTAACTTAAAAGTTTCTAATTTTACTTTAAAACAATGTTTATTAAGCCTAGTAAAGCGATGATAAAACTTGTGCTGTTGTTTTATTTTCCCTCTCTAGAAATCACTTTGTGATTTACACATTTAGCTATTCAACATATATCCCCTCGGGAGGGGTAGAAATCAAAAACATAAAGCGTGGATTGTCTTTTGGATTTTTGTCCTCGTTGTAGATGGGAACTGTTGCAGTTGGCTCTTGTCTGTTTGCTTATACAAATGAAGATTATTTATTAGGTATTTCAGCTGATATTCTTATATCTCAGTAATTGGATCTTTTTTGTTTGTTTTTAAAATTTGCCTTACTTTTACCTTAGGTATCGCCTGCAGAGAGTACAGGAAAGAGAGAAAGAACACTTTGAACTCTAAAGGGAAGTAGAAAAACCAGGTCTATAAGAAACTCTTTCCAAACTTATAGACTAAATACATAGATTTTTGCTTCATCACTTGGGATAACACTGTGTTATAATTGGAATATCTCATGAATATTAAAAATTCCAACTAAATAGTTTTCAGGATATATTATGTGAAAGGCAACCAGAAGTAGCTAAATAGAAATCTAAAAAAGCTCTGGATACATGCCAAATGGATGGTATAGAAAATAGAAGATTAAACAAAAGAAGGAGCTTTGGAGAGGCTGGTTACAGAAGAGAAGGGGGAAATTAAATAGCCTCATAGGAAAGATATGGTTTAGATATGTGGAGAGGAAGTTGGGGTTGGGTGGTGGAGATTGTGTGTATTTGGGATTCATGGAAACTCAAGGAGCTATGTATGTGGAGGTCTACATACATAAAGAGAAGAAGCCATAAGTTCATTCAAGGAAGTCAGATTCTCGAAAACCCTAAATGAAGGTCTAAGAAGAACAACTTTGTTCATTTGGCAAATTAAAATATTCTGGCATGAGAAAATACTTCTGTTATTCCCTAAAAATACTGTATTAATAAAAAGGTCACATCCTGAGTTATACTTTAGTGTTATTGATTTACATAGAATTTGTTTAAGTAAATTTTTAGCAACCCTTTTATTTATTTATATTCAGGTTTCTAATTATTTTGTGTCTTACAAATCATGTCAAAATTTACTTCTTTTCCTTCAAGAAAGGAACCAACATATTCACTTATTTAACTGCTCTGTGTTATTCCTGCATTTAGGAAGACAATTATCCTCTTAAAATTGCTAAAACAGCAATTTTATTTCCCAAAGAAATAGTCTATCATCTTTTACCACTTTCAAACATTGTTTCAGAAGCTCAAACCAGCACCAACATTGATTAACTAGAAATTTATCAAATTTCTCTTTATCTGCTGCCCCACTAATCGTGGTGACTGTGTGTGTGTGGGGGGTGTGGGTGTGTGTGTGTAATATATCAGAAATAAGTCAGTCTGCAGAAAAAAAGGGAAGGAACCAAAGCCTGAAAATTAGTGCTTAGATCAAGAAAACTGTATTGCATTTGGAGAGGTGTTAGTATGTGGCATAAGGATTTATAGAGTTATTTTATATGTCCTAGTTGTTATGTTTTCCAATAACATGGTAATATAATTGAATAAATACCCCATGAATATGAATATGCTGATTTTTACAGTATACCTTATCAAACAAAGTATTAAGACCCAAGTTTTATTGAGACATTTGACATATTGTCCTAATTTTAAAATTTGCTTGTTCCTTGCAAAAATAGGGCTAGATGAAGGGTACAAGTACGAACAAAATGCTAATAAACTGCTCACAATTTCCTTGAAAGATTCCAGGTGTATTGAATATTCTGCTTCCTCCCTTAACCCCATGGCACCATGTCTTCCCCAATTCATATTCCTGTTTGTGCTTCAAAGATTTGTTTAGGTCATTCTTGTCACTGTGTTTACATTGTAGACTTGCTTATTCTATGACAGCATTATGAGTAGTTATCACATTCTAAAATGCCAGATACTGTTTAATTGTAATGGTGCCTACTTTTTTATCGAAACTATTCATACTTTATTACTGTAAACAACTTTGATCATAATGATGCCATTCAAAAGAGCTGATCAAGCTGAGAAAAATGACACTACAGTCGTAAAGTCACTCTATATGTAGCTATTAACATTTTATAGTGCATCTAAGGAAAAGTGTTTTAAGTTGCAACCATAGACAAATAAGAAAATTAATTTCAAACACAGCCCTATCCCTTTGAAAATTAGAAATACACTACTTAAATAATTATTGCCAACAGATATTTTTAGATTCTGGCGATGACCTTCAATACAAAGAACCACATATACAGGGTTTTGCATTAGACAGATTCAAATCATCTTACTTTGCCAGGGTAGAAAACAAGAGCTTTCGTTCCTAGGAACAAGTAGGAAAGAAACACACTGTAACCTCACTTCAAAGCTATTCTCTGGTTACATACCAGAAGGGACAAGGTTATAGATGAGGGTTTTTAAGAGACACATTCTTGTGGCACTTCTAGGATCTAACACTCTCTTCAAATGAAGTCAAAGACATTTACTGGGTGCCTACTACATGTGGCGTGTTGCAAAGTATGGTTGAGAACATGGCCTCTGACATAAGCCCATAATCCAGTTGAGAGATGAGATAAACACACGAACAATTAAAGACTTAGAATCTGATTCCACAAATATTTAAATAAATAGTGTGACAACAACAGAAGGAATACAAGGTCATGTGTACACATAATGACCAAGAAAACTAGAGAGAAATAACCACTACTGAAATTCAGCAGTGTTAGGTTGGAATGTCAGAGAAGGTTTTACGAAAGAATTCTTTAGCCTGGTCTTAAAAGACTGATAATAATAACATCTCACATTTGTTTAGTGTTTTGTAGGGTGTCAGAAAGTATCTGAAGCTGGAGGACAAACATGATTCACTTCCTATTTATCAATTTTACTTAATAGAAAGTAAAATATTTTTATATAAAAATAAACAGGGGCGCCTGGGTGGCTCAGTGGGTTAAAGCCTCTGCTTTCGGCTCAGGTCATGATCTCAGGGTCCTGGGATCAAGGCCCACATCAGGCTCCCTGCTCAGCGGGGAGCCTGCTTCCCCCCCCCCCTCTCTCTCTGCCTGCCTCTCTGCCTCCTTGTGATCTCTCTCCCTCTGTGAAATAAATAAAATCTTTAAAAAAAAACCAAACAGATTATTGCTATCATTGAAAGCACTAATAATCATACTAAAATTGTGAATCACTTTTGTCTTAGTAATGTCTAAGCACTTCCCATATATTATTGCTTATAATGAAATTTATCGCTCATAATGGAATTCAAGCTTTGATTTTCACAGATAGATCAGGGCATGGGAGAGGTCTTGCCCTTTAGCAGACTTCTTTGAGATATATGCTCTGCTGCTCGATGCACCTCCTGCTCAGGAAAGTATGATTCGCCATGGAGTTTTACTGATGTTATTTACATTAATTCTCACAGCAATCTTGTCATGTTGGGAGTGTGGGTTGTAGAAATGGCCAAAATACAGCTCAATGTGCTTAGTGGTCAGCTGTGGGCTCAGAGAAAGGTGATCATCTGACTCCAAGTACAGTGCTTTTTCTCTCAAATCCAGTGACTTCAGGGGCCAGGTAAGTAGCAACATGATGATACTGGGTTTGGGTATGAAACAGTAGGTGGAGACTATGATGAATTGGAGAGTATCCCTCCAAGGACATTCAAACAAATAAACATGGTGTCAAACATTAGACCGTGGATTGGGTAAAGGTCAAGGGGAGCTTTGAGATTTATTTGAATTGTTTGTTAGAAGTTCACTGATAGGGCACCTGAGTGGCTCAGTCAGTTAAGTGTCTGCCTTCTGCTCAGGTCGTGATCCCTGGGTCTTGGGATGGAGCCCCGTGTCAGGTTCCCCGTTCAGTGGGGAATCTGCTTCTCCCTCTCCCTCTGTTCCTCCTCCCGCTCATACTCTCTCACTCACTCTCTCTCAAACAAATAAATAAAAATATATTTTGTTAAGTTCACTGATATATAATATGTTGCTTTGGTAACTTAAAATAGTTAAAAAGAAAACAGAGCTCTTAAACATAAACAGACAAACAAAATCCCAGGGTGGAAAAAAACAAAACAAAAAAACCTATGGCTTTAGGCCACCAGTTGGTAACCTCTGCCACTTGCCACTTATCTGCCTGTGATAGGACACAGTACATTCAGAGGACCAGAGGATGGGCATAGAACCTGCAGTTAGAACCACATGAATAAAACTGTGAAGCACTGACCTTCAAGGTGACCCACTTCTGTTCTCTGTGCCGTCTCTCATACCCCCTCGGCTAGGCTGCTCTGCTCTAAGACATCTGCCCTGATCATTTAAGATCATTTACAACCTGTCCTTCTTTTCAAAGTCTTCCTGGACATGGCTCTCACTGGCTGTATTAAATAATGCGATTTTTATATTGTCTTGCAAGGTTTGCTCTTATATCACACGATAGTCATGTTTCCCCCAATCTGAAGGTAGAAGACAAGTCTATACTGTAGCTTAGGGTGTGCATACACAGAAGGAGCTCGTTAAATATTTGATTGAAAAATACAGGGTTTCTCGACCTTGACACTTTGACATTTGGGGTTGGATAACTCTCTGTTGGGAGGGCTCTTTTGTGTATTGGAGGATGTTTAGCATCATCTCTGGCCTCTCTACTCACCATCTGCTAGATGCCACTAGCAGACACACCCTCCCCCCCAATTCAGATGTGGGAAATTCAACCACAAAAGAGGTCTTTGTATCAACAAATACATTTTTATCTGAAAAGAAAGGTTGTTTCAAATAAGTTTGGGGAAATAATTTTGGAGATTTAGAATGTTTTTTGAGCATACTTCTCGGGGAAGGAATCCTATTAAACCTATTACCCTAAATTTGTTTGTCTAAGAAATTTCTTTTTTAAAAATATAGTACTTATCAATAGCCTATAAATTACTGATCCATTAAACACACTTTGAGAAAGTCCACGTTCTATCTTTTGTACTTAACTATTACCGGTTGATGTAATATAGACATTGTTGTTCTATTATCTACCCTGGGTAAGATATTGCCTTAAGAATATCATCAATGCTAGTCAGGACTCCTAGTAACTAAGAAAGAAAAACAATGCCATGTTTAAGGTCAGTGGTCTCAAAATTTAGCATGTGTCAGAATCACCCAGAGGGGCTTATGAAAATACAGATTTCTGATCTAGTAGGGCAGAGGGGCCTGAGGATTCAGTTTTGGGGAAATACTTATGTTGTTCCTCCAGAGAACCACCGTAAAGTA
This sequence comes from Ailurus styani, assembly GCA_002007465.1. Taxonomy (NCBI): domain Eukaryota; kingdom Metazoa; phylum Chordata; class Mammalia; order Carnivora; family Ailuridae; genus Ailurus; species Ailurus styani. The sequence continues at coordinate 559,621 of LNAC01000119.1, forward strand.
TCATGAGAGCATCAGACCAAGTTATGGTTTCTATTTAGAGGAAAAAACCTTTCTTGGTCTTTTGGTGTGGCTAAAAACCCGCTGACTGCTGTCTGTTTCAGAAAGCCATAGAGTGAGGACCACAGAGAGAGCACAGGCCTTTACATCAGGGATGACATTAAGTAGCCCATGGACAAATGTTGGTGACACTCTTCTATTCCATTGCCGTCGCACACTGAATATCTCTCAGTAATTGGAGGGTCACTGCATTTAAATGTACAGAGCATTGTGTAAAGGGCTAAACGAATTATACGTGCCTCAGACAGCTCCACTGCCCTCAATGAATCTATAAGACAGTTGAAAGCCACTTAACAGTACAAAGCACCATTTTGAAAAGGGAAAATAGTAGAACAGAAAATTAAGAAAACAGGGGCAAATGAAAGAACATCATTAATACTTTATATAAATTGTTTCATTTGGTTGATACACACACAAAAAGCAACCCATGAAACAGGTATGCACATTCCTGTTTTTCTGATAAGAAAATAGAGACCAAGAGGCTCAGTGATATGCTCCAGGTGGCTGGCTGTGTTAGGCAGCAGAGCAGGGACTCAAACCCATGTGTATTTAACCCACAGTGCAATGCTGTTTCCTCCTTGTTTACAGGAGGGCTTCCCGCATTCATTTTTCTTGAGTCATTTCCCCTTTTCCAGCTATATCTTTTACCTATTTTATCAACCAGGCTTCTTTGTTTTCATTTAGTAAATAAAAATGTGTGAAAACCAGTAGGTTAGCCTATTGGAACTAAATATATCTATACTAGAACTTGACTGTACCAACTTTAAGATTCAAATAATAAAGCTTACAAATATAGAGTTAACATAAAAGAATAAGAGGATAACTCTGGTTTATTCTTTAAAAATGTTTTTTAGTTTAATATACTCTTTCTCTGATATGGTGAATTCAAATAATTTTAGCATACCATATGTTGTCATCCCAAATCATATAGATGCATGGAAACAATAGGAAGAAAAAACCCAAATCATTATAGATAGCACTAAATGACATAGTGAGAAACAATTATAGAAAGAGTAAGAATTTTAGAGCTTAAAAAGAAATCAGAGAGAACTAAATTACTATTTCACACATGTAGAAAGTTTGTGAAGAGAATGGAGATTCCTCAAAAAATTAAGAATAGAACAAGCATATGACCAGATATTCTGCTTCTGGGTATTTATCCAAAGAATATGAAAATACTAAATCAAAACCACATATGCACCCTGTATTCATCTCAGCATTATTTACAATAGCCAAGATATGGAAGCAACCCAAGAGTCCATCAATAGATGAATGGATAAAGAAGATGTGGTATATTTATATAATGGAGTACTATTCAGCCATAAAAAGGATGAAATCTTGCCCTTTGTAACAACATGGATAAAACTTGTATTACACTAAGTGAAATAAATCAGATGGAGAAAGACAAATACTATATGATTTCAGTCATCTGCGGAATCTAAAATAAAAGCATAACAAATGAACAAACAGAACAAAAACAGACTCGTAGATGCAGAAAACAGAATAATGGTTACTAGAAGGGAGGGAAGAGTGTTGGGAGATGTGAAAAATGGGTGGAGGAGCTTAACTGTATGGTGATGGATGGTACCTACCGAGGTGATGTTCACTTGGTTGGGTATAAAGATGTCAAATTATAAAGCCGTACACCTGAAGCTTACATCATAAAAAATTTTGTGGCTGTTTTATTGAAAATAATCAGATAAATTTTCACAGAAGAGATTAGACAGAATAAAGACGTGCCTGATAAAAAGAAGGCTTTTTCCTAGTCAGAAGATTCTTGTATCCTGAGAACTGGGTCCAAAGGAGTTTCACAAAGTCCTCTCAAGCACATCAGTTCTCACACATTAAAGTGCATCCCAATTACCTGATAGACTTGTTAAAACTCTTGGTAGAGTTCACCCTGTGAATTTTTCCATCAGTAGAACCAGGTTGGGTCAAGGATTTACATTTTAAAGATTTTTTTTTTATTTGACAGAGAGAGAGAGAGAGATCACAAGTAGGCTGAGAGGCACGCAGAGAGAGAGGAGGAAGCAGGTTCCCTGTTGAGCAGAGAGCCCGATGCGGGTCTCGATCCCAGTACCCTGAGATCATGACCTGAGCCGAAGGCAGAGGCTTTAACCCACTGAGCCCCCCAGGCTCCTGGGATTTACATTTTAAACAGGTTCTCAGGTCTTGCTGGGACTGCTAGTCCAGGGGTCACAGGTTGAGAACTATAACATTGGCAATGCTGCCTCCTTATGTCCTCTTCTCCTACATCACTCTCTGATCTCTCTACTTTCCAGATCAGAAATCCTGTCAGAGTCTGCTCTTCATATAACCCACCCCTCCTAATTTTGCATTCTGCTCTTTCTCTCCATGAAATTCACGTAAGTACTTACATTTTCTAGTCTTTGCAGAAGCATGATAAAGTGAAAAGAGAATAGATTGGGAATCAGGTGACTAGTTTTTGCCCTGGATCTGCCACTACTTATCTTGGACATTAGTTACCTCTCACTGAAATTGAGAGATGAAGACTTGTTGATCCCTCGGGTATATTTGAGCCCTAGTATTTAATATTGGACTTCCTCTTTTGCCCCGATAGAATCTATTCTTCAGTGGGTATGAGAAAATTCTTCAATATTTTCAACAGCATGTAGGGATGCTTGTAGGTGTTTGCATCCCAGTCCCATGTCTGAGGAGAACTCACCTCACCAAGAGGCAGTGGCTCCAGCACTGCTCTGGGAGTTAGAGCCCTTAGTTCTGTCTTCCATCAACCTTCTCCAAATGTCAACTTCCTCATCTAAAAATGTATGAGTGTGCACTTGATAATTTTGCAGCCCCCTTTATCTCTATTGCATAAACAATTATACAATAATTGTATAATTATCCTCTGCCTCCCCCCCCCAAATTAACACTTGCCTATTATATACCCAAGTGGTAAATGATCTACACCAAGGTACAAGAAATGACAAAGCTAAATGTGTTCTCCTACTAAGGGCATTTCATCAGTGAACAATTTCTTAATCGAGAGAATAAATGTGTCATCTTTTCATTTCATATATTAATGGCTGCTTGGGCTGTGTCAGTACTATTTTTGGATAATTCTTTCTCCTATACCTCTTAAGCAACAGAACATACCACCTTCCCTGGATGTGGGAAATACCAAGTCCTACTATCCAAATAATGGAGCCTGGATGCAGACCACCTTTGTCCTCTGTTCTCCAATCTACTTCTGATCATGGTGAAAAAGGAGTAAAAATAAACCCATTTCAGTTCTTGTTAGGAGCTGTGGGGAAATATCTGTACCACTATTGTTCCCTTAGTAAGTTAGAAACTTCAGAATGGACTGAGTAAAAAAGGAAATCTAAAAAATAAAATGTCATTTTTAATATTGATCATTTTTAATATTGGCCCATGACCACTTATGAAATGTGGTGCCTCTTGTCTGAAAAACAGCCAGAAGTTCCCTACTGTTAGTGGATCACCCTCATCACGATGACATGAATACATTTCTGTTACTATGTACTTGTCTTATTGAGTGCAAATAAAGGATGACAACTTCATCCTTTGGGGTAGCAGGAGAAGCAGAAGTCCATGGACAGAGTACTGGCTTGGATGCAGGAAAGCTAGGAACCCAGGTTTAGACTGGTGTTTGGATAAGATGTCTTTTTAAAAAATTATCTCAAGATTGCATTTTATCCTTCAATTAAATAGGAACTGATAAATTAGAAGTTGAGCTTGGACAAGAACATGACCCTTTGAGCCCATGGAAGTAACTTTGGAAAACTCCACAGAAGTTAATTCCAGAGAGTAGTGAGATTAAAAACATTCAAGGTGGATATACTGGCACTTGTGTGGGGGGGTGAGGGGGAAAGAAATCAGCAGGGCTCATTGACACTGAGAACACAGAAGATAAAAAGTGCCATAAAAGAGAGTCAAAGACAAAATCCTCAAGTTGGTAAAGAAGCTCTTCCACTGACCATGGGAGACAGTTGGAAATAGAGGCAGAAGAGCTGAATACATCCTTCATTGGATTGGAAAGCTAGTTTCCAGCAGTCACTAACTCCTTTCTTCAAAATGTCCTTCAGGGCGCCTGGGTGGCTCAGTGGGTTAAAGCCTCTGCCTTTGGCTCAGGTCATGATCCCAGGGTCCTGGGATCGAGGCCCACATCGGGCTCTCTGCTCAGCAGGGAGCCTGCTTCCTCCTCTCTCCTCTCTCTCTGCCTGCCTCTCTGCCTACTTGTAATCTCTCTCTCTCTGTGTCAAATGAATAAATAAAATCTTCAAAAGGTCCTTCATACTTGCATTTACAAGCGACCTTTTGCTCTTACAATCACACTGGGTCCCAGAGAACTTACATCTTCCTTGGAATAGAGCAAGAGAAGGGAGAGTTGGAGAGAAGAGAAACATGAATGACATGAGTTTGAATCTTGAATTTGACTAGGAACATACATTTTTAAATTAGAAAAGTAGGATGAACATCAAATGAAAAGATTAAGAATTTTCCATCAGGAGAAATGATGAGTGTGTGTGTGTGTGTGCGTCCGCTCACGCATGCATGCGTGCGTGCTTATCTGGTGGAAGAGTTTCAGAGCTAAACTGATTTTGGATCTAGAAAAAAAGGTGAAGAGAGTTGTGCACATTTCAATTGTGATTTTTACTATTTGACCTAGCAGTACAAATACCTGAGTGCCCTAATCACATACACTTTTTCTTTTTTATTTTATTTTATTTTTTTAATCCATGTCATTTAATCTAAAAAAAATTTTTAACTTTGAGTATAGTCGGCACATAATGATAAATTAGTTTCAGGTGTACAGCCCAGTGATTCAGTTTCTCTATATGTTATGCTATGGTAGCGACCATCGTCCCCATGCAACACTATTACAATACCATTGCCTATATTCCTTATGTTGTGCCTTTTATTCCCATGACTTATTCATTCCATAGCTGAAAGCCTGTATGTCCCATCCTCTTCATCTAATTTGCCCATTCCCTACCCTCTTCCCACTGGCAACCCTCAGTTTGTTTTCTGTATTTAAAGGCCTGATTCTGCTTCTTGTTTGTTTATTCATTTGCTTTCGCTTTTTAGATTCCACATATGAGTGAAATCATATGGTATTTGTCTTCCTTAGTCTGATTTATTTAACTTAGGATAATACCTTCTAGGTCTGCCCATGTTGTCACTAGTGACAAGAGCTCATCCTTTTTTATGGCTGCATGATGTTCGTGTGTCTGTGTGTCTGTGTGTCTGTGTGTGTCAGTGTGTACCATATTTTGTTTATTCATCCATCTATTGATGGACCCTTGCGTTGTTTCCATATCTTAGCTATATTAGTACCCCTTTTCTTTTTTTTTCTTTTAATCAATGAATCCTGGAAAGTATTCTCCCTCAAAGTTCCAAAATAGTAAAGACTGAGGTTTTAAAAATGATTTCATTAATAGAATAAGCATGAGGGACAATACATAGTTACTTTTCTTTCTCTGTATTTTTTTTTTAACTCATCTGGGTCCAAAATACTCACATGAAGTATACTGCAACCGACATTCTACCATTTTTCTCACAGTTTGGGTTATATCTTCCTGGAAGGGAGTCTCTTGTGCAATCTTTGAACAAGTAAGAATGGCTGCTGCTAATCCTTTTATTCAATTCCCAGACAAGACTGAGGACAGGAAGTTCTAAACTCAATTTGTCTGATCCAGAATAGTCTGGGAGAAAAAGTTCCACAAAAGAATTTGCCAAGAAAATGTTCTTGAGAGATCTTTTTTCTTCCAAGTACCTAGAAATTTGGGTTGATTTTTATCACTTGAATACAGGTTTTCTCAACAGCAGCACTACTGACATTAGGGGTTGAATAAATCTTTATTTTGTTGGATGTGCCTAGAGGACGTCTCGTACTCCCTACCCCAGATGGGACAATCAGAAGTGACTTTAGGCATTGGCAAATATCTCCTAGGGGGTCAAACCATTCCCAACTGAGAACCACTGATTTAACACCTTCAAAATAATTCCTTTAGATAAGATGACTAAGGGTGCCTGGGTGGCTCAGTGGGTTAAAGCCTCTGCTTTCGGCTCAGGTCATGATCTCAGCATCCTGGGATCGAGGCCCGCATCGGGCTCTCTGCTCAGCAGGGAGCCTGCTTCCTCCTCTTTCTCTGCCTACTTGTGATCTCTCCCTCTGTCAAATGGATAAATAAAATCTTTAAAAAAAAAGATAAGATGACTAATTTGATTGACAGCAATATCACCAATAGATAGATATGTGCATGCAATATTATATTTTATAACTTTAAGTAAACATTATGCCTATGTATAACATAAACATGATGAATATTTTCTTTTCACATCGCTTTTGCCATCCAACCAACAAAATGTAATATTGTCTCTATTGTGGATTTGAGAGCACAACAACGATAAAGATAAAAATTATTAGGTGACCCATAAACCAATATTAGAATAAATAAGAACTGAAATAACCAGTAATTCTGTTTCTACAGCCAGACCATTTTTGTATTTTATCTCCCTTTTAAGGAGCTATTTTTCATTCACAGCACTGTTGTAAATTATGCACAGCAGACTTCTTCATTTAATAGGTTCAGGTCAGAGAGTGATTGTATTTCAGCAGTTGGTATTCAGGGATTTTGTAATTTATGAGGTTTATTAATTTAGCAGATTATTTGCTTAAGATGCCACTATTCCTTCATAAAGCATTCACTGTGAGAATTTCTGGTCAGCTTAGTATTTTCAAGAGAAGCTTTAGTCTTGAGAACATTCTCATATTCCTGAAAATTATATAAATTCTATACAATTTAGCCCACAGTACATGATTAGAAAGGATGCAAATGAACTGTTTGTTCCTTTTGTGATAGTGGAAGATAGGAGGTAGGAGATTGGAAGTTAAGAACTGAGAGGCAGAGCCTTGTTCCCATGGAAGATTCAATAGAAAATGAAAATATAAAAACAGCTAAATGCCCTCATAGAAAGTGCTTCCAGAATTAGGGCCCCTAAAGAGGGCACTCCCTGGCATTTCTGGGAGGATCTAGAATTGGACTATTGCTTCCTCGATCACATTACAAAACAGAAAAGAACAGGAAGAGCAAGAGGTCCTCTTGCTGATGCCCAGTGGGAGAAAGCGTCCTCACTAATGGCTAAGACAGGCAGAGTTATGTTCTTTCTCTGTATTTAGAAAATGAACTGTTGCTACCGGAATAGACTTTTGGAAAGACATCCAGTTATGAGAAACTAAACAAAATGGTATTGTTGGCAGGGGCCTACTTGCCCTCCAGTTTCCAAATCTGACCCTGGGCTCCTCTCAGCGTCCAAATGGATAGTTGGGCAAGGGATGTCTTAGGTGCAACCATCTCTGGGGTGGGGGTGGAGGGTACTTCTCAGAGGACAGATGTGTTAGAGAATGTCCTTCTATGGAGAAGGGGCCTTGCCTAGGTAATTAGAAGTCAATCAATTGGACTAAAATGAATCAGAGATTTTCCCTTTAAAATAGGCTCCTTGTATTCTACATGGAAACAATCCCATGCCTTTATCATTTCAGCCTTTTCCTCATTCACAAGATTCTTTTCAAAAATCTTCCTCCTGGTGTCAGTGATGGTATCCTCACAGTGCTGGCTCCGAGACAGCATCTCCTCACCTCCACACGGTGCTCACATATTTCCCCTCACGTAGAATTTCTTCCCATTCATCTTGATCTGCTTGTTACCATCCTTGAAGCTCTGCCTCAAGACTCAGGTAGTACTAAATCCTTGTATGAACTTCACCCTCCATACCTACCTCGAAATAGTATCATTCATCTCCAATGGTCCTTAGTGCCAGAAGCAGTCATTTGGCATTGCCATTCACTGTTTGTATACTTTAATATTTTAGATGCGTATGTTTTACCTTTTTTTTATTTTAAAGATTTTTATTTATTTATTTGACAGAGAGAGAGAGAGAGATCACAAGTAGGCAGAGAGGCAGGCAGAGAGAGGAAGAAGCAGGTTCCCTGCTGAGCAGGGAGCCCAATGCGGGGCTCCATCCCAGGACCCTGAGATCATGACCCAAGCTGAAGGCAGAGGCTTTAACCCACTGAGCCACCCAGGCGCCCCAATGTTTTACCTTATTAATCATAGAGTAGCCACCTTAAGTATAGAGACTTTTAACATCTTGGTGTATCCTTTACATATGGTTGGTATTTTGAAAATATTTTAGCAATATTCATTGGAAAAAAGGTGGGGTTTTTTGTTGCTGATATAATCTGACATTCATGCATTCCTCTCCTTTCTTTGTGAACCCCTACCTCCTCAACCAGTTCCTAGCATCTTGATACCTGTACCATGATATGAGCTGGCTCTGTATTTCTAATGTCCCCACAATGTCAAAAATCGAATTGTTCCCTGGTAGTTTAATGGGTTAATTAGAGAGATTAATTCCTGCCCATAAGTGAGCCAGAGTATTAAAGCCAAGTTAACATGGATTTTTTTGTTCAGAGAAAGTATAGGGGTGTGTGTGTGTGTGTGTGTGTGTGCATGTGTGTGTGTGTGTGTGTGTGTGTGTGTGTGTAATGGAGGAAGGGATAAAGGGGCTCTTTCAATATTCTCAGATGATACCCCTGGTTGCTGCCTATTGTACAGGGATGAGCTGCTTACAGCTACAGTCCTCAGGTAAATGAGATGATACAAGCTAATAAGTAGAATGCAAATGATTTAAATCCACATTTATTGAACATTCAGAATATATGATGTGTGACTATTCTCAATGAGACATCTTAAAACATCCAGTTTGAAAGTTCACTTTGTTATCCCAGCCTTTGCATGCCAATGCACTGTTTCTCTTCTATGTGCATTGAATTGGGGTCAAAATCCCTCATAGACGAGACCTGGAAATCTACAAGGAGATTCTTTGTTCTTATAAAATTAACCTAAATTCACTACTTCAATGTGATAACATTGAAATTTAATATTAATTCCATACCATGTAGGGCTTTCGTTTCCAACTTTACATAACAGAGAATGATTATATGCACCTTCCCCTATTCTCTTTTTTCTCTCTCTGTATAGTTATTTTAAATGTTCACTGGTTTTCTCGAAACTTAGCAATCAGATAAAACTGTCTTGATTGATGTTACAGAATCATGGATTTCCCACCAAACCAAAGGAAGCCTTCCTCATTATCTCTGGTCTCTTCAGCTAGGCCATGCTCATCTTCAGGTAAATGTACTTATTCCCTTATCTTCTCAAATCAGCTATCCACTTTTCTCCAGCCAAGCTTGGCTATAAATTGACAAGATCTCCAGTTGTCTTTGTGATTTCCCTGCAGAGTGCAGCTGGGTCCCTTTCAGTTTAAAAGAAACAGGTATGGGGGTAACTCTGTTCAACCTTTAAAAAATTGCTGTCATAAAAGACAGAGATGGAGTGGTGACTTAAATCTGGTTTTTTGTTTTGTTTTGTTTTGTTTTAATGGCAGAAGCATCGTACCCTATGGAATAAGAAACATATGGCACATAAAATAGGTTAATAACAAAGCATCAGACTTACTGGCTGCTTCCATTTATTCCTTCATTTTTTGGATAAAAAGAAACTTTGATATGCAAGCTTATGTCTTTCAAAAACCCCAAATGTGATTAGAAAATTAGAAACAGTGAGATCAGAAGGGAGTATTTACTTTGACTCCTTCCAAATTCGGTAAACACCAGAAGAGATTTTACATAATAGGAGGAGTAATGAAGTAGTCATTAAACAGCTTGGGGTCTAGTCCCCTTGGACATTAACTGGCTGAGCGATCTTTGACAGGTCATGAAACCTCCCTAGATCTCAGGATTCTCATCTGTAAAAAAGGGAAATTGAACTAGAGAATCTCCAAGTTACATTCTGCCTCTAAAATGCAAGGGCTCAACCTGATATTTGGGCCTATTTTATTTTTATCAGTGCACAATAGATGCAGTTTTTGTTTCTCATCTGGAAAATGAGAGAAATTTGGAAATAAAATATTAACAATTTAAGACTTAAGGCCAGAGATCCTAATGAGAAAGTTGAGCTTGTGGTAATACTGTATGAAAGCATCTACTTATCAATATTCTATTCTTTGAGCTGAAAATATGTAAAGTTAACTCTGTCTTAAACATCCTCTTATCCTCTTATTATTACTACTTAACAAATCAAACCTTTTATTATTGCTTGTCAATTGGCAGTTTTCCTGAATCGTCTGATCTAGGCTGGGCTCTGCTGGTGGCTCTGCTTATGGCTCTGCTTTAGGTCACTGATCTTTGGGTGAGTTAGGGTGACCTTGCTACATATATCTCTTGTGCTTCTCATGCCAAAGAACTCAGCCAAAGCATGTTCTTCTCATGGTGATGGCGGAAGCTCAAGGGTAATCCCCTTAATTTATAGATGAGAAAACTGAAAGTCAGGGAGACTAATAATAAAACCCATCTCTAAGTCCATAAAGGGAAAAAAGAAGGGGGGATAATTCATGAGTTTACATAACTGGAAAAACCCAAGTGGAGAGTAGTGCTTCAAGGCACAGCTGCATTTATTGGTTCAACTGATGTTCCCACGTCTCTGTTTCCTTCCACCTCTCAGGCCTGCTTTCCTCCATATTGGTTTGTTCTTAAGCAAACTTGTTTCGTGTGGCAGCAAGATAGCTGCCAGCACTGGCCTTGAGTGTTCAAGGTACAGAAGATAAATATGCTAGCTCATTGCCCATATAACATTTGCAAACCATTTAAATTGGCTTATCTAAATTGCAATGGCCTCCGGTGTGTCCCTGAGATAAGGGGAGTGAGTCATTTGGTGTCAAAATGAGGGAGGGGGATACAATCCCTAAAGAGAAAATATGCTACCTGGATAAAAGTTTACAGATGTCTACTCAAGTGTTTACCTGAAAACCTAGAAAGAAGCAGAGCCAGGACTGAAACATATATTTCCTAAGCCCTTTACCAGTGCTCTTCAGTTTATCTCATGTGAATTAGTGGTGTCTTTCTGTACTGCCTCAACAGTATGGGAAGCAGGAACCCTAATGAATCAATGCCAGTTGCAAGACTTGTGTAGGCAGAAATGATACCAGGACATATTCACCTCACAGTGCTGGATTTTGGAAAGACATTTGGGTCACTTGTTTAATCTCTGATAATTCATCACATCAAGGCTGATCAAACTGCCCAGCCAGCTGACTCTATGGCCTAACGTCTGAAATGAATGGCTTCTGGTGCTGGTAAGACCTTACTTACTCTCATACAATCCCTCTATGCAACTGAGGGGGAAAAAGTTACAACACTTATTATTTTTGTAGGTACCCTACTACTATGTTTGTTTTATTCATCTGCTTTGGAACAGAAACCGTGATGTCTATTAAAGACTTCCTAACAGAAAGCGATTAGTCATATATGAGTTTCCTAGGGCTACTCTAACAAAGTATTAAAAGCTGGGAGACTTTAAAACAACACACACTTGTCTCAGAGTACTGGAAGCCAGAAGTCTGAAACTGAGGTGCGGGCAGAGCCATGCTCCCTCTGAACCATGTTGGGGGAAATCCTTCCTCTCCTCTCCCTAACTTCTGGGGGTTTATTCACAATCTTTCCTCTTCCTTGGCTTGCAGCCACATCATTCCTGTTTCCATCTGACATGGCTTTCTCCCTAAGTCTCTGTGTCTTCACAGGGCTGTCTTCTCATAAGGACACAGTCAGATTTCTCCCATATGAACTCATCTTAACTAATCATATCTGCAACAAGTCTATTTCTAAATAAGATCACATTCTGAGAACTTGGGGTTAGGATTCCATGTATACTCTTTGGGGAGACACAATTCAACCCATAACAGTCCTTGACAGGACAGAGTGTTAATACTAAAGAAGCCGTTGGCTGTTTACCACTCTGGTTCATGGGCACTTCCTTTTCTAGGCCTGCTCTGCTCCCTCTCTTACATCTTCATTCTCCTTTTCCCCTTTTTTCCCTGTCAGAATTTCCAAAGAACTTCCAACCTGAGGAGACAGGTGATGTCCTATATCCAGCTTCTGAGGGTATTTTTCATACCTATTAATTTATCATACATTACACCAATCCATGAGGTAAATTAGGCAAAATCCATTATCCCTTTTCAATGAGTGACAAGAGAAGTAGAGAAAGAGAAATATGAAATGACTTGCCTATGGTCACTCAGTTAGATGGTGAAGGTGGGATTAGAATTACAATTCTAAGTTCTAATACCTGAAATTCTTTCACTCCTTTACTGCTTCCAAATGCCAGAAAGACTCATGGATTTGGTGGTTTTGGAACTGATCTTCTCTTTCTGCAAGTGCCACAGTTTCCCTGGCCTGCTGTCTATCCAGCCATGCCTCTGTTTTTCACCATGCATGGGTGAGCCACTCAGCTTCACACTAGTCCTGAGAGCTTCTCTCAGGTACGTGCCTCCCTTTCAACTGCAAAGTGGATTCTTCACTTGGACGTCCCTTCAGTATGGTGAGTCGCTCTTTCCTACCTCCCCAAATCTCTGCCTCATCTCAAATTTTCCCATCTCTGTTAATGGCCACACCAGTATCCCAAGCCAGAAACCCAGGGTTTCTTTCCACTTCTTCTCTGTACACATCTATCTCATTGTTAGGTCACATTGAATTTGCCTCCCAAACTCTCTTGTCTCCCTCTTCTTTTCCAGCCCAGTTACCCCTGCTTTACTTCAGTCCCTTGTCAGTTCCGCCCAGACTATGGTTTTCCTTCTAGACTCTCCATGGTCCAGTACAACCTCTGCACTCGCTGCTGCTAGGGGCATTTATCAAAATGACCAATCCAAAGCTCTTCAACAACTGGCAGAGCTGAACTATATAAAAATACTGGTGGACAAGATATGGGGAACATCAGGGGAAATATGGGAGTAAATACACTAAGAAGGTAGTCACTTCACCAAAACTATATACAAAGATAGTCTCAAATTTCTAAGCTGCCTGAGAATCTTAAATACTCAAAGAAGAGTTTGGGTAGATAAAAATTGTTGGTGAATGGAATGAGGATATATAGGAAAATCTGTACTATTTCCTTAATTTTCTCTAAGCCTAGAACTTCTCTAAAAAATAAAATCTATTATTAAAAAAATAAAATGGATTGGAAATGGATTGTCATTGCTACAAATATTTATGAAAATAATATAAATAAAATTAGGCATAATTACTTTTAAGTATTACAGCTGCTCTGCGTCCATGTTTAGGGTTAAGAGGACTGAAAGGAAATCTATTTGCTCAATCATATTAAAACCTAACTTGCTGATATGCTGCCTTGCTCTAAATTGCGAGTTTCATAAGCACTAAAAATTGGCTGACCTACTTCACCATAGTAATTGAAAGGGATTATTACTGACAATTAGCAAGCAAGCAATAGTAATAGATAATTTACTTTCCAAATATTTTGCAAGCGAGCACATTTTTTCTAAAAAAAAAAAAGGGAAACACATTAGACAGTTGTTTCTTTGCAAATTACAATGCATCTTTTATTTCTTGACAAATAATTCATACTGCAATATTTTTTACAGCCCGTAATTCTAATGTGGCTGTTACATTCATTATGTCTACAGACACTTTGTCAGGATAAGTATTCAGTACAATGGATGGGGACTTGGCCACACAGCCCTCGTTATAGCTGATAGTCCTATGATCATGGCCTGGGCAAAACTCAGGGAAAAGGTCTTTTTGTAACTACATTTTGCCCTTGGAGGAAAATGGGGTCACTTAAAATGTAAATGTTAGAATTCTTTCAGCCTCAAATATTCTGTTATATCCCTTCCAAGATGTAAGTTTTTGTTTGTCTGTTTCACCTCGTCACAAATACAGTAAAGTCCTAGCAATTCTGGCTGCATCTCTCTTCTACATAATGGAACAAAATCACTCTATCTTTAGCAAAGCCTAAGTAAAATAAGGAGAAGGCTCTAATGATTCAGGAGGTATTACTGAACAATATCTCAATTTATTTTTAGGAAAATATATTTTAAACTTAAACTAATCCATGCTCATTATATGTCTCATCATATGCCATTGTTTAGCACTAGATTATTCTCTAAGTGTAAGCTTATAATAACAGTTTCCATGACTTCTTTTGTACAACTTTAAAATTAAGTTTAATGCTAGATACATATTAGGTACTCAAAAAGGGCTTGATTGAACTTACTCCTTTCTGAGTCGTCCTGCAAAATGTACTGCATTAATGGGTTCCCCAATGTCAATAAATCATTTTCTTTCCTATCCTCAGGAAAATACACTGTTTTCTGTATAGACAAGACAAAGGGAATTACAGTACTTGCAAATTGAAAATTCTGGAAGCAGTATTTTGTTCTTCATTCTAATAAAAAGAAAAAGTCTGGACTATTCTAAGGTTATTGATCTGCATTAATATGAATCCTTTTTCCTGGAATAGTACTCAAGAAATATTTGTCTCATGACTGAATGAACGAATCTCTTTCTGTCTACATTCTCCCCCCAGGATCCAAAGTGTTCTTTAGAGTTCACCTTTACTGCAATGACTTCGGTCATAAACCTCCACATACAGTAGTTAGTTATCATTTGTGCATGTGCCCCACACATAGGTCTGACTTTCTATTTAGTAAGTGTTCAGTAGATATCTAATGAATTAATGACCTAGCTGACAATAATTCACTTGCTCTCTCAATAGCATTTGGCACTATTGACATTCTACCCTTCTTCAAATCAAACTATTGTCTTGGCTGATTTTTCTCCTGTCCTCTAGTATTCCTTCATAGACTCCTTTAGGAAATTGTCCTGGATTCTCTTCTCTATCTCCTTGGATAATATCATCTACCATTTTAGGTTTAAACACTAACCAAATGTTGAAAACTTCCCCAAATGATTTCTTTTCCACACTGACATTTAATCTTCTGAGCTCTGGGATTCATTCATTAAAGAATTGTTTTTTTCATTGTCTCCATTTCAAGGGTATTAGTCAGCTCAGGCTGGCATAATAAAGTATCACAGATTGGGTGGCTTAAGCAACAGGAATTTCTGTCTTACAGTTCTGGAGGCCAAGGTGGGAAGTCCAAGATCAAGGTGGTGGCTGATTCACTTCCCTGATGAGGGCTGTCTTTCTGATATGCAGATGGCTACCTTCTCACTGTATCCTTGGATGGCAGAGAGAAGAGAGGAAGCAAGCTCTCTGGTGTCTCGCCTTATAAAGCATTAATCTTAATATGAGGGCCCTACCCTCATGAACTTAACTAATTACTTCCCCAAAGCCTCATCTCCAAATACCATCACACTAGAATTAAGGCTTCAACATATATTTTTGGAGGTAAACAGTTCATTCAGTTCACAGGAGCAGTACTAAGTAAACACTCCACACATATAGTAGCAAACAAAACTGATAAGGAATTCTTTCTTATGCAATTTACATTCTAGTTGTGGAAAGCAAACAGTAAGTCAGTGGGAAAAAAAGTAATAATAGTAATTTCAAATTGTACTAAATGCTTTGAGGAAAAGAAACAGATAATATGACAAAATAAAACTAGAAGGGGTCAGGGGTTTGAAGGGAATGAGAAGCAGGATTCAGATACGGTCTTTCCAGGGAGGTAAACATTTGAACCCCAGATATGAATAATGAGAAGGAATAAGTTAAAGTCTAGGGCAAGAGTTTTCTAAGTATAATAATCCTAACTTTGGCTAATTTAAGAAACAGAAATAATTTTATAACCAAGGCTATGATTGGTATCTCTAGTTGGCCACCTCAAACACATCTCATGACTATAATCTTAAAAGCAGATTCTAGATCACTGCCCAGAAATGTGCCTTTTTTCTAATCTTCCTTGTTGCAGTAAATGGTTCTCTATGCACCTCGTTGATTAAACAAGGCACCCAGAAGTTATTTCTGTTATCTCTCTCTCTCATTCCCAAAATGCAATCCTTCTCCAAGACCTATGTCTAAAATACATCTCTCTACTTTTACTCACCCTGCAATGACACCAGTACATGTCACCATGAGTTCTCCACAGGAACTGTTGTAATGACCTATTAACTCTTCTCATTATTCCCATTCCTGGCACTCTTCAAGCCTATTTCATACAACACTGAAGGGGTGATCACATAAAGTATAAAATGTTGAGTGATGTATAGTAATCATGACAGACATTAGCATAATGATAGACATATAGATAAATGGAGTTAAATTGAAAGTCCAGAAATAAACCCATCAATATATGCTCAACTGATGTTTGACAACTGTTCCAAGAAAATTCAATGGGGAAAGAAAAACATTTTCAACAAATGATGCTGGGACAGATGAATATTCACATGCAAAAGAATGAAAGTCTGGACCAATTCTTTACACCATATACAAAATTTAACTTAAAATAGACTTTATAATGTAAGAGCTTAATGTAAGAGCTAAAATTATAGAATTCTTAGAAGAAAACATAGGAAAAAATCTTCATGATCTTAGGTTAGGCAATGGTTTCTTAGATATGACAGCAATAACCATAAATGACAAAAAATAAAACAGATAAATTGAACTTCATGAAAATTAAAAGGTTTCACATTGCAAATAATTCCATCAAGAAAATGAAAAGACAACCATGACTGGGAGAAAATATTTGCATATTATATACATGATGACTGACTTGTATCTAGAATATATAAAGACCTTTCACATATGATTATAAAAAGATAATCATATTTTAATACGGGCGAAGGTGTTGAACTGGCATTTCTCTAAATAAGATGTACAAATGGATGATAAGCAAGTGAAAAGATGTCAACATACTTAGTTATTAGAAAAACGCAAATCAAAACCACATGAGAGATCATTTCATAACCACTAGGATGGCTATACTAGGAAGATAACAATACATTGGCAAGGATGTGAAGAAACTGGTACCCTCGTACATGGCTGGTAGAAATGTTAAAATTGGTTAGACACTTTATAAAACAGTTTGGCAGTTCCTCAAATTGTTAAACAAAGAGTTACCATATGACACAGCAATTTCACTCCTAGATATATACCCACTAGAAATAAAAAGTATGTCTGCATAAAAACTTGTACTTGAGGGACGACTGGGTGGCTCAGTCAGTTAAGCATCTGCCTTCTGCACAGGTCATGATCCCAGGGTCTTGGAATAGAGTCCTGTGTCAGGCTCCCTGCTCAGTGGGGAGTCAGCTTCTGCCCCTCCCCACCTACTCATGCTCTCTCTCAAATAAATAAATAAAATATTTAAAACAACAACAACAAAACTTGTACTTGAATGTCCATAGCAGCATTATTTACAGTGTCTAAGAAGTAAACACAACTCAAAAGTCCATTAGGTTTTCTTTTTTTCTTTTTTTTAAGAGACGGAGAGGGAGAGAAGGAGAGGAGGGGCAGAGAGAAAGAGAGCATCTTAAGCAGGTGCCATGCCCAGTGTAGAGCCGGATGGAGAATTCAATCTTACAACCCCAAGATCATGACCTGGGCTGAAATCGAGAGTGAGAAGCCTAACTGACTGAGTCACTCAGCCTCTCTGAAAGTCCATTAGTTTTTGAATAGGTTAATAATGGATTAATATTTGTCGATTTATCAGTAAAAGGAATGGAAGTACTTATAGCTGGATACAGATGGACCTTGAGAACATCATGCTAAGTGAAAGACGCCAGGCACAAAAGCCCACATACTGTGTGATTCCACTTAGGGAAGATACGCAGAGCAGGCAGACTTACAGAAGTGAATTAGTGGTTGCCTATGCCTGGGGGTGAATTTAGGGACAATGGGAGTAACTGCTAATGAATATATGGATTCTTTTGGGGAGACAAACATATTCTCAAAATAGTGATGATGATTGTATGATTTTGTGAATTTACTAAAAACTACCAAATTGTACACTTTAAGTGGGTGAATTGTATGTTTTGTGAATTCTATCTCAATACAGCTGTTTACAATTTTTTAATTTAAAATTCTGGGGGTGATAGACACCCTATGTCTTGATAGGAATCTAGGTTGCATGGGCGAACCCATTTATCAAAATTGTATAGTTAAGGTTTGTTCATTTCTAAATGTATAAATTTTACCTAAAAAATAAATAAAGTGATAATGAAGTGGGGGTAAGGATTGGGTGAAAGTATAGGTAAAACAAAAATGACAGAATGTTTAAAATTACTGAAGACAGATAATTATGCTATTCTATTTTCTTGGTATATGTTAAATACTTTCCATAATAAACCATTTAAAAGTATATGTCTATATATGTAAAAATATATTTTTAGCCCAGCACTCTTTAAATCCTTTCCTACCTTAGTTTACAGGAACAGGCATAAATTACCCCCACCTACCTCTCCCATGGTATTCCTGCCCCTCTCTCAGAGCTTTGGTCTGCCCCCATCACTCTGGCCTTCTTTGACTTCCTTTCTGCTGACTTGGGAATATTCATCTTTGCTTTCTTTTCCTGGTTCTCTCTTCAATTTTTGGGCCTCAGCCTAAAAATCACTTTCTTGGAAGTATGCTACTACATCAAACTCTCTCTTATGGCTCCCCCAGCCACCGCCTTTTTTTGGTTTTTCATAAAACATATCATAATATGCAATTGTATATTTGTTTATGCTTTGTTTTCTCTCACTAGGCTTTATACTCCATGGGGCAGGGAGGTTTTTCTATTTTGATCTATATTGAATATGTTCTGCTGAGATTTCTGCCTGCCACATATCAGGAAACAATAAATATTTGTATATAGACATAAAGAATGAATAAATGAATACATTTGAAGACTGTTCACATCACGTAGATTTTCTAGAACCAGATTAGACGATGGATGAACTAAAATTTCAGAGTGTATTTCCTTGTTGTTTAATGTTTCAGTAAAAGTTTCTCCATCAGCAACTTTCTACATGAAGACTCATTTCTCAGTTGTTGTGCTGTTTTTTTACCAGTAATTTGAAACATTTTAGAGAGAAGTTGAAATTTCATGAAAATCTTCAGCTGTATTAACCGAGAAAAAATTTTTTCTGATGCTAGAGGGAAGTTATAAAAAATATAACATGGCTATTGTTTTGTAGCTTAAGTAACTCAAGTGAAGAAATATGAACACAGCTGCTGGCATTTAAAATCTTTCGATAGGTAAATAAGGCAAGAAAATAAGTAATGAATCTTGCTTTCATTTTTGATTGCCAAAAGTAAAATTAGGACTGTTAAGAAAAAGATTGAACAAAATACTGGAGTTTTGCTAATAAAAAACCAATGTAGCATATAGATTTAAAATATGATTAAAACAATGAATACAGTAGAAGATGTCTGTTAAATGCCTAACTGCTATATTTATCAATAGCCAATGAAAATTCTGAACATTTGTCTTGGAGGCAGTCAATTTTTAGAAGCATGGAGATCAAATAGTTTATACTTTGATAAACCATAATCTTTAATTTTCTTAACACAGATGCACATATATATATCCTTATTTGTAAAACATTTCAACATTTTAAAATATATACATTGAATATATTGAGATGTTTTTATGTTATGTATTGTATATATATTTTATATATATATATAAACATTTCAATATTTTTAAGTATCCATATACATTTATATAGTATTTTAAAGTATCTATATTTATATATAACACATACATATACTTTATATGAAATGGCTACCCTATTCCAGTTCTTACACTTTAATGTGCACATGACATACCAAGGGATCTTACAAATTCCATTTTTTTTTTAGTTTCAGGAGAATTTAGTGATTCCTCACTTATATATAACCCTCAGTGCTCATCACTTAATCCCCATCATCCATTTAGTCCATTCCCTAACCGCCTCTCTTCCAGCAACCCTCACCGTGCTCTCTATAGTTAAGAGTCTCTTTTATGGTTTGTCTCCTTCTCTTTTTCTTTCTTTCCCCTATGTTCATCTGTTCTGTTTCTAAAAGTTCACATATGAGTGAAATCATATGGTATTTGTTTTTCTCTGACTAACTTATTTTGCTTAGCATAATACACTCTAGCTCCAAAAGCCAACTGCCATCTTTGGATCTTGACTAAAATATATCCATTATGTCATTTTTAAAACTTGATTTTATCTTTATTTTAGCTATTCTGTTCATATTATTTTTTTAATTAAAGATTTTATTTTTATTTATTAGAGAGAGAGAGAATGAGCAAGAGCACGAGCAGGGGAAGGAGCAGAGGGAGAGGGAGATAACAGACTCTTGGCTGAGCAGTCAGTCCAATGAGGGACTCGATCACAGGACCCTGAGATCATGACCTGACCCAAAGGCAGACGCTTAAGCAACGAGCCACCCAGGTGCCCCTGTTCATATTATGATATGTAATCATATGCTACATCAAATGACGTTTTGTGTTATGAAAAATATGAATTAAGAAATGTTTCATGAGTTAACTACACAGAAAGTCTGACAGATAATCAGAGAAAGGGCAAACCCTAGCAATCTCTGGACACTGTCCTTTCAGGTGGTGGTTTTAAGCTAGGTTCAGCAGCGGGATGGCAGACATGGATTTTCCTAGTCTTCCAAAAGCAATGGGAGTCACTGAAGGGGTTTCATAAGTGAATAGGTAAAAGAACAGCTGGGTAGGCTGGTAGAAGAAGAGGGAGCTGGAGATGGAGAGTCCATCAGCCTCACCCTACCAGCTGAGAGGGTGCTGGCATAGACATGAAAGTACAGGGAGGAGAAGTGGATTTGGAGGAGGTGCATTGAGACAAAAAATTCAAAATTAGTCCAACATACACATTTCCAACATCAAGTTCAATTAATTACTTTTGTTTGATGTCTGTGAAAATGGGAGATAATTATACTGGATAAACTCAAATCTCAAAAACTTTACATGCTAGAAAATAATGGGTATGTTACTCTTTAGCAATCTTTTTTAACCTTTCCAAATGTTTAATATTCTTTGTTAATCTAAAGCACACGAACACAAACATACATATACAAATGCACAGACAACATGTACGCACACTATCTTCTCTCAATTTGTTCTTCTACTCTACTTCTCTTTAACTGTTCTGGGTATAGAAGAATCTAAACTTATTGCCCACCCTTCTTCGTTATCAATTTGCTCCTTAAATGTATTTCAGGCCAGCTTCTGCACTGCCACCCAACTGGAATTTCTCTGAAGAATCATCTCTTAATTTTCAAATGTGATAGCCTAAGAATTTTCTTATTATGGAAAATTTCAAACATACAGGCAACTAATAATATAATGAACTCTATTTCTGTCACTTATATTCAATAATTATCAAGATTTTGTCACATTTGCTTAATTTATCCTTTTTCTTTTTCCTTTGCTGAGTTCTTTAAAAACAAATCCCAAACATCATGTCATTTCACTGCTACACATTTTGGTACATTTTTCTAAATAAATGTGAACATTTTTTTTCTATCATTAGAATGTCATTATCATACCTAACAAAATTAATAATTACTCCTTAATGTAATCTAATATCAGTATGATAATCAAATTTCTCCCAATTATCTCAAAAATGTTTTTTATAAGACATTTTGAATCAGGATCCAGACAAGGGCCACATATGACATTTTCTTGATATGTTCCTGAAGCCTCTGCTGGTCAAAAGCATTTCCTCTCTCTTCTGTTCTTTCTTTTCTCCCTTCTCTGCCTATGATTTGTTAAAGAAACTGGGTCAATTGATTTGAAGAACGTCTCACAGTCTGGCTTTGTCTGTTTGTTTTCTTGTGTTATCATTTGGTTTGTTCTGTTTCCCTTTGTGTTTGCTGAGCATTGAGGTTACCCCTAGATGCTTATTTAGATTCAAGTTATGCATTTTACAGCAAAGATAATTAATAGGTAGTGCTGTGTGGTTCATATCAGGTGGCACAAAGAGTCTTAAGTTCCAATTTTAGTGCTGCTAGGATTGATCGATGAGTTCTAGTGTTGACCTCCTGGTCTCTACACAAACTTTACACTTAATGGTTCACCCATTGATGGGTTTTACCCAAATCACTTACTTTATTTTGAAAATAATGATTTTTCCCTCCAATTCTACTACCCATTACAAATTTATAGAATTTGCTTATAAAAAGAAACTTTTCTCCCCTCATCAAAAGGACCATCAGACTAGCCTGCAAAGCAGTTTATACAAGAAAAGCAGAATAAATGCTTCTTTCCTTTCGGTGGTCAGTCCTCAGAGTAAGGTGTTGGTGCTTATTTACTTTCAGTGATGTTCAGGAATATGTTGCCCCCAACCCTTACCTCAGAGTTCTCTTTCTCCCACCTCTCTCTCTCTTTTAAAAGATCATTTTGAATTCATAGGAGAGCATTTAAAGGTTTCAACCAATTGTATTAAGTATCCTTTTTGATCCTCAACTGGTCTCCTCATTGGCCAGTTGGAGTTCCTTCTTGTTGACCATTGGGTCCATTTGACACATCATGGGATTTGAGGGAGACCTTGGTTTCCAATCCACCAAGATATCCCGCACATATTGCATAATTGCTGCCCCTGATCTGGAATTAGTTTTTTTCGATGAAGTTTGGGTCCCTTTTAGTGCAGACTGGCATTCAAATGCCACAAACTGGCTCTAGGTATGCTTATTTTTCTTAGCTTGTCATTGCCACTAGGATTTTTCAGTGGACGAAGCTAAGACAAACTTATTTGGGGGGAAAAAACCCCAATTAGGTTAAATGAATTAATTACTCTTCTAATTCAAATGTAAATATAAATAAGAAAGTAAAATAAAAATGATAGGATTTTAACTTAACTTCTTTGATTTTATATTTGTATCTTCTTTCTTTTACACTGAAAATCTTGGGTCCTAACAGTAGTAGCATAATTACTTATTTGCCTTAGCCTATCACATACACAAAATAATTTCAAAATAACAATACTAATATTACCACTAATAGACAACTAAATAAAGATTAGCATTTCTTTGCAGCTCTAACTGTCATAGGATATATTTCATAAAGAACATAACACTCTTCTAAAGTGACTTGAAATAATTATTTTGTGTGTGATTTTGTCATCAATTGATATGCATTTAGTATCAATAATTTTGTTTTCTCTTATTTCAGAATTAATTTTTTAATTAACTTTTTGAGATGGCAAAACATTTGTTCCCCAAATCAAAATAATATAAAATATTTAGAAAGTCTTACTTTCATTCCTGCTTCCTCCACCATATTTTCCCCCTCTTTTCTAGATAAACATTTTTTTTTTAATTAACATTGTACTTTTGCTTCCTGGATTTATTTTTGCTAGAGTAGCAGGACAGTTTAAACAATGACAATCTCAACACTATTATCTTTTTATTTTTTGTTTGTAGATATTATATTTCTATACCTTATTAAGTTTTATCTTTATATTCTGTACAGTGTTACCGAAATTTGTCCTTGTTTTTTGTTGAAATTTTTATTACCCAAGTCATTTTTTTTTAAGATTTCTTTATTCTATTTTAGAGAAGGAGAGACAGAGAGTGAGCACAGGCAGGAGGGGCAGAGGGAGAAGGAGAAAAAAATCCCAAGTAGACCCTACACTGAGCCTATGTGGGGCTTAATCCCACAACCCCGAGATAACAACCTGACCTGAAAACAAGTCAGGCACTTAACTGACTATGCCACCTAGGTGCCCTCCCCAGGTCATTTTTTTTTAAGATTTTATTTATTTATTTGACAGAGAGAGAATGAGAGCACAAGCCAGGAGACAGAGGGAGAGGGAGAAGCAGACTCTTTGCTGAGCAGAGAGCCTGATATGGGGCTCAATCCCAGGACCCTGGGATCATGACCTGAGCTGAAGGCAGATGCCCAACCAACTGAGCCACTCAGATGCACCACCAGGTCATTTTTTTTTTTAAGATTTTATTTATTTATTTGAGAGAGAAAGAGTGAGAGAGAGCATGAGAGTGGAGAAGGTCAGAGGGAGAAGCAGACTGCCCGTGGAGCTGGGAGCCCAATGCAGGACTTGATTCTGGGACTCTGGGATCATGACCTGAGCCAAAGACAATCACTTTAACCAACTCAGCCACCCAGGTGTCCCGCACCAGGTCATTTTTAATATTCTTTTTCTTTCAAGGTGCAAACAACCTTTAAAAATATAGCAAATGTAATAGGTATTGCTGCTTGCTGAATAGAATGGAATCTAACACCTATTCTCTGAGGTTTTACTAATTACATTAGACCAATCTCTCTTTTTTACTTTATTTTATTATTGTATTTTTTAAAGATTTTACTTATTTATTTGTCAGAGAAAGAGAGAGAGCACAAGCAGGGGGAGCGACAGGCAGAGGGAGAAGCAGGCTTCCTACTGAGCAGGGAGCCCAATGTGGGACTCGATCCCAGGACCCTGAGATCATGACATGAACCAAAGGCAGATGCTTACCCGACTGAACCACCCAGGCATCCCCCAATCACTCTTTAAGATAAGGCAATGAAGCAACGAAAAACCCTAATGAAATCCTTGTCATTGGGGGAGCTCACATTTTAGTTGGGTAGGCAATGAACAAGTGCCTAAATAAGTATATAAAAATAAATACATAATAGAACAGGTATAGCAGTTTCCTAGGGCTATCATAACAAAGTACCACAAATTAAGTGACTTAAAACAATAGACATATATTCTCTCACAGTTCTAAAAACGAAAAGTCCAAAATCAAGGTCTGACCCGGGCCATGCTTTCTCTAAAGCCTCTAGGGAAGGATCCTTCCTTGACCCTTCTAGCTTTTGGTAGTGCCCAGATATTCCTGGGCTGGTAACAACATAACTCCAAGTTCTGCCTCCATCTTTGCATGGCTTGCTCCCTGTGTGTCTCCCTATGTCCTCACATGACCATCTTCATATCAGGACACTGCATGTAAGTCATAGTGGATTAGGAGCCCATTATACTCCAGTATGACCTCCTCTTAACTAATTACTTCAGCAATAACAATATTTCCAATTAAGTTTACATTCCAAGGTACCGGGAATAAGGACTTCAAAATGTCTTCTTGGAGGGCAATCAAATCCATAACATCAGGTTGGTAAGTATTTCAAAGAAAAATAAAGCAGATCAAGGGAGACAGAGTTAATGGTGTCTTGTACTAATTATGATGGCTGTATTAGAGGAAGATGAAATATGATTAGGTACATTTTTCACAGATAGGATATATTATCAAGATTATTCCAAGTTTCTTGGTCTGAGGAAGTGGAAGTAATAGAGGTACAATTTGCTCTGGCAAGAATAAAGAAGCAGAAGTTTTAAGAGTAATAAAAATTTGGTTTTTGCTTAATCTGGAGGTGACTGTTGGACACACAAATGGCAATGATGAATAAGCAGCTCAAAATACAAATAGGCAGCCCAGGGAAGGGGCCTGGACTAGAAATACAAATTTGGAAGTTATTGGTGATAGATGATACAAAAACCCATGAGACAGGATCACATAGAGAATGAGAATAGATTGTGACTTGGCTCTCAGTAATACCAAAATTTCAATATTGGGAAAATAAAGAGGCCCAACAAAGGAAACCTAGTTGTGGCTCATGAGACAGGAAAACTACCAAAGTACCATTCTCCAGAGTCTCAAGTAACTAAGTATTTCAGAAAAATTCTCTATGTCTGTGATGCTGGTAGATCAAATAAAAATGACGATAGGAGCAAACCATTGGATATAACAATGTGAAAGTCATTTATGACCTTGGCAAGACTAGTAGGACAAAAACTTGACTATGGTGGGTTCACAAGGGAATGGAGAAAAAATAATTGGACAGAGGATAGATGAGTCTCATGAGGAGAAATTTTGCTAAGAAAGGAGGCAGTGAAAGAAGTAGATGGAATGACATTGGATTCAAAGAATCACTGTTTTGATGACCAGTAAAGAGGGAAAAAATTGATGACCCAGGAAGCAAAATGGACAATTGCAGGTGCAAGTGAGGAGGTCTAAGGGGACAGGATCTATCAAAGTCCTGGCCTTAGTTGGATAGGAGTTATGACTCATATTACAGTTCATCTCTAGTCACAGCAGGGAAGCCAGAATATAAATGTGGGTTTAGATGTAGGTAAGTTTGTTGTTTTGGTGGTGGATGCATATGAATTACTTCTATTTTCTCAGAGAAATAAGAAGCAGAGTCATCAACTGAAAGTGAGTCTTCCAAATTAAGGGCAAGATGAAGACTTCGAGATATACAATTACTCATTTTATAATAGCACAATGAAGATTTATTTTCATCACTTATCACTTATTTTCTATACTCATTATGCACAAATCTATATTACAATATTTTTAAGACTCTTTGGGATTTTTCACTATGAAAGTTTATTTCTAAATTTCTTTAAGGAAACAAGGAAGGCATTGTAATGGGGATGATTTACTTTATCATATAAAATTTAAATGTTGCTTTTTGGGATTTAAAAAGGAAAATACTCATTATAGATATGATGGGCTATAAGCCAAACTTTTATAAAACTTTGATAATGCGTACAACCATAAAAGTGATCTATTTCAAAATAAAAGAGCCTCACTCATTTCTACTCATCTGGGTAGAAATTACTAAAGTAACCAAACAAAGCAGGGAGAAGAAAGGAAGAAACAATGGGAAACATTTTATTTCACTTACTATATTAGTTATTAGAAATAATCAATGAAAATCTTCTTTAAGGTAATACCTGTAAGAGATCCTATTGATGGATTAAGAGAACAACTCACATTATATCCAAAAGAGATAGTATTGGTTTTATTATCTTCTGTGATAAGAATACAATCTAAAATTTATCAAAACAAAACTCTGGGCAGAAGTATATAAGCTTCAGTGCTCTTATAGAAAGCATTTGTTAGAAAAATTTTCAAAGGACAGTCTCTGTTTAATTTTTAAAAATCTGCACCCCTATCTTTATCAACATTTATAGGTCAAATCTTTGTTGATGACCTCTGTGTCCATACTAAGTGTGTGTGTGTGTGTGTCTGTGTCTGTGTGTGTGTCTGTGTCTGTGTGTCTGTGTGTCTGGGTGTTTGTGTGTCAAAATGAAATAGGAGAATAGAAAGTAGGAAGTTTATTATTGGGGGGAAAATATGGTTTTAGCTTTGTCTGTTTGAAGAGATCATACACAGAGAAAAATGATGCCCAGATGTGATATGAGTAAACATGACTTAAAACATATATATGAGCAAGTCAGCCTAGAAAAGTGAGCTCAGAAGTGCCTGCCTTGGGGGTAAGGACTGCTGAATGTCAATAGAGGAGGATACGTAGAAGTTAGTTGTAATAAAATCTTGGGTGTACCTTTCTCAGCAGCACTTAAAATGTCTGACCATTCACTCTTTAGTATTTTTTTACACTTAAATTTTATAGTACTCTTATTTCCTAAATTTCATACTTCCTCTCTTTCCACTCTTTCTTTGGCTTCTTTCACCTGCTCTCCTCCCTCTTAGGAGAAACAACCAGACTGTTATTGATTTTCTTCTTTGGCAATAACAACTGATAACTGGCACTGCTATATCAATATATATACATGGTTCTAAATACATATTGTTGAATCCTCACAATACCCCATAAGTTAGGGACTATTACTGTCATCTAACAATGAGGAAACTGAAATCAAATTACTTGCCCAAATAATTTGGCCAATGTTATTTCAATGTTTCTCTATTTTTTTAAATTTATTTATTTATTTATTTAAAGAGTTTATTTATTTGAGATAGAGCAAGAGAGAGAGAGCACAAGCAGAGCAGAGGGGCAGAGGGAGAGGGAGAAGCAGACTCCTTGCTGAGCAGGGAACCTGATGCGAGATTTGATCCCAGGACCCTGGGATCATAACCTGAGCTGAAGGCAGATGCTTAACTGACTGAGCCACCGAAGTGCCCATTGTTTCTCTATTTTTTATTTTAAAAATATAACACTTTTTAAATACAGAAGTAATTCATGAGTGTCCATATTAGTTAAGGTGTTAAGGTTCTCCAGAGAAACAGAACTAATAAGATATATGTATATATGTAAACAAATACACACACACACGTATACATATATACACATATGTATACACGTGTGTATAAAATATGTGTATTACATATGTTTTATATATACACATATATGTGTGTATATATTTGTATGTTTATTATTAAAAAATTGGCTTATGCAGTTGTAGAGGCTAAGCCCCCAAATCTGCAGTCAACAAGCTAGAGACCCAGGAGAGCTGATGGTATAGTTCCAGCCCAAGGCTGAAGGCCTAAGAAACAGGAGAGCCCATGGTGTAAGTTCAAGTCTGAGTCTGACTTTGAAGACAGAAAACTGATGTCCCAGCTTTGAGATAGTCAGGCCAAAAGAGTATATTCTCTTTTATGCAGTATTTTTGTTCCATTCAGGCCTTCAGTGGATTGGACAAGGCCCACCCACTTTAGGGAGAGCAATCTGCTTTACTCAGTCTTACTGATTCAAATGTGAATGTCATCCAGAAACTCCCTCACAGTACAGCCAGAATAAGTTTTAACCAAATATCTGGGTCCTCCTTGGCCCAGTCGAGTTGACACATAAAATGAATCATCACATGTTATAAAATATTTAAAAACAATTAAAAAATATGAATTGGTAATTCCTCTTCGATCTTTTATGCCATCATTCTACTTGCTCCTATTCTGCTGATCTGCATTCTGCATTTCAAATAGGCCAAAGGTTGACCCAAATTGGGAGCTTTTCCCAGATTTTCTCTGCCCAGAACAATTATTCTTCCTTTGTATCCCTTAAATTTTAACTCAAAAATCTCCTCCCACAAGTGACATGCCTTCTTCACCTTATCTAAAGTAACACTCAACTTGACCTCCTGATCTGAATCTGAGAAACTCACAGTATAAAGTTGTCTACACATGAAAAGTGTCTTTTTTTCTAGGATATTATTTATACAATGACAT
>LNAC01000119.1:588470-613653 GCA_002007465.1 Ailurus styani
ATTTATAATTTTATTTTTCAGTGGTCCAAGATTCATTGTTTATGCACCACACCCAGTGCTCCATGCAATACGTGCCCTCCTTAATACCCACCATCAGGCTCACCCATCCTGCCTCCCCGCTCCCCTCCATAACCCTCAGCTTGTTTCTCAAGTCCACAGTCTCTCATGGTTCCTCTCTCCTTCCGATTTACCCCAATCCACTTTTCCTTTCCTTCCCCTAGAGTCCTCCATTTTATTCCTTATGTTCCACAAGTAAGTGAAACCATATGGTAATTGACTTTCTCTGCTTGCTTCCAAGACAGCATGGTACTGGCACAAAAACAGACACATAGATCAATGGAACAGAGTGGAGAGTCCAGACATGGACCCTCAACTCTATGGTCAAATACTCTTCGACAAAGCAGGAAAAAATATCCAGTGGAAAAAGACAGTCTCTTCAATAAATGGTGCTGGGAAAATTGGACAGCTATGTATAGAAGAATGAAACTCGACCATTTTCTCACACCATACACAAAGATAAACTCGAAATGGATGAAAGACCTCAACATGAGGCAGGATTCTATCAAAATCCTAGAGGAGAACATAGGCAGTAACCTCTTTGACATTGGCCACAGTAACTTCTTTCAAGACACGTTCTTCAAAGGCAAAGGACACAAAAGCAAAAATGAACTTTGGGGACTTCATCAAGATAAAAAGCTTCTGCATAGCAAAGGAAACAGTCAACAAAACAAAGAGGAAACCCATGGAATGGGAGAAGATATTTGCAAGTGACACTATAGACAAAGGGCTGATATCCAAGATCAACAAAGAACTTTTCAAGCTCAATGACCAAAAAACAGATAATCATGTCAGAAAATAGGCAGAAGACATGAACAGACACTTCTCCAAAGAAGACCTACAAATGGCCAACGGACACATGAAAAAATGTTCAGGATCACTAGCCATCAGGGAAACTCAAATCAAAACCACATTGAGATACCATCTTACACCAGTTAGAATGGCTAAAATCAACAGGACAGGAAACAACAAGTGTTGGAGAGAATGTGGAGAAAGGGGAACCCTCTTTCATTGTTGGTGGGAATGCAATTGGTATAGCCACTTTGGATAACAGTGTGGATATTCCTCAAAAATTTAAAAATAGAGCTACCCTAGGACCCTGCAATTGCACTACTTGGTATTTACCCAAAAGATACAGATGTAGTGAAAAGAAGGGCCATATGTACCCCAATGTTCAATAGCAGCAATGTCCACAATTGCCAAACTGTGGAAAGAGCTGAGATGCCCTTTGACAGATAAATGGATAAAGAAGATGTGGTCCATATATACAATGGAATATTACTCAGCCATCAGAAAGGATAAATACCCAACTTTTGTATCAATATGGACAGGTCTGAAGGAGATTATGCTGAGTGAAATAAGTCAAGGTGGTCTAGTTTTTAAATAGAACTTATTATCTGAAATTAGCTTATTTATTATCTTATTTTTTTATTTATGTTTCTCTTCAACTAGGATGTAAATACCACAAAAGGAAGGACTGAGTCTATCTTGTTCATTATTTTATCTCCAAACCCAGACAAATCCCTGGCACAGAGTAAATATTTTCTTTATATTGAACGAATGACTGAATGAATGGTAACTCCCAGCATCTTCAGGCTCACACCCTTCAATTTTACATCCCAAGGAAAGAGAGCTTCTTTCTTCTGAACAATTCTAGAATCAAACAATGGAGAGGAAGTCTACTGGCTGCATTTGGGTCAGCCAACCATCCTAAACCAATTGTTGTGACCAGCAGGAGGATAATTTTCCTAAAACAGCACTAATCACATCTTTTCCCATTCAACAGCATTTAATATGTTCCCTTTGCTTTCTGAATAGTTTACAGATTTAGGCTGGTATTCAAGGCCCTAGATTATCAACAATTGATATCTTATCATCTCTAACCATGTACCCCAAATACTCTAAACTTCAGCCAACTGCATCAGTCACAAAGCTCTAAACTTCCTAGTTTCCTATTCTTTTACATTTGCTATTCCTGCTTCTTAATTTTTTTTTAAAATTTATTTGACAGAGAGAGACATAGCAAGAGAGGAAACACAAGCGGGGGAGTGGGAGAGGGAGAAGCGGTATCCCCGCTCAGCAGGGATCCCAAAGTGGGGCTCGATCCCAGGACCCTGGGATCATGACCTGAGCCAAAGGCAGACACTTAACAACTGAGCCACTCAGCAACCCCCCCATTTCTGCTTCTTAAAATAAGGACACTCTATTTTCCATCTCTGTTTCATTGCTGTTTCATTTCTGTCCCAGTGCTACCTCTTCCAGTAAGTCTTCCCTGAACAACCTGAGCCAGTAGAGTTTATGTTTTTCATTTGGATTCTGATGGTCCTTGCTTTATACTCCTTTATTAGAATTTGGACACATGTACTTTTATGTAAAGGTGTTTTAACATGTGCATTCCTTTTCATTATAAGAGTGTAAGCAGACTGAGTGAGGCAGACTGGTGTAGTTGAAATAACACAGATTTTGACACAGCAGAAACAGTTTAGTCATTCCGAAAAAATCCGAAGCATCCTAAAAATGGGGAGTAACAAAACATAATGTTTCTCATAAGTTGCCTGTCATGTGTTAGGATGCCTGATAAATGTTAGTTTTCTTCCTTCGCTCCATTTTTATCTTCATACTTTTATGATGTTTATTGTCACAGATGCACAACAAATATTTGCAGAATAAAACACATGAAAAAATTCTTTTTAATTCCAATCTTTCACATAGGTCTCATCTCTACATTTTAATTTCAATGTGGATGACCTCTCATTATCCCAGACTCACCACATTCCACCCAACACCTCTGTGCAGCCCTTGCTTCCCCTGCCTCCGTCACTGCCAAGACTATTCTCCTTCTCTCTATACTTGAGTCACTTAATCTTCATCATCTCTATCTTCTTTATCTGCTAAATATTCTTTCTGTTTTATCTTTTAAAATATCTCTAGCTTCTGTCTCTTTATTTTTACTCCAGTACCACCATTCTAGTCCAGCCCCTTAGCAGGACTGTGTGGAATCACTATAAGGAACCCCATGAAATATTAGTAGAGGCCCACGCATTAGTACTACTAAGGGTTGGATATATAGATACTGACTGGATGGTTGAAAACAACAGAGCCAATCCCTGATCTTGTGCATTAATTTCCAAAACCAAATTTGATATAGGGTGTTTCTAATACAAAAAAAGGACAATTCTAAAACAAAATTAATTTACTCGAATTTGGAAGTATGTATCATTAAGCTCTTTTAAGATTAAGTTTCCTGGTGAGTGTGGTTTGAAAGGTGACTAGTTGAAAGTAAACCAACAATGTTAGAATATTTTCATCCCAGCTAAATTAGGGATTGCCTCTTGAAGAAGCTCATCATCAGGTGATAATAATCTGTTAAGGGGTATGAAGATGGACATCAACAGTGAGTTCAAACTTTCAAGGGGGATGAGAACATAAACTTCATATTAAGAAATCAGTGTGGAGTACACCTAAATCAGTACTCAGCACCTGCATCCAATTTTTAAAAAAAATCATTTATTCCAAATGACTTAACTCCAAATTATGCCCACAGCCTCTACATTTTAAAGCTTACTCAGCTACAGTTTAGAGACCTCTCATACCTGATATTCCAATAAATGACTCTAGGCCACATTCCCTAAATTTGTTTTCTTCTTGTTTTGTAGCCAGCCTCCAAAATGGTCCTCAATGATCTCTGCTTGCCGGTAGTCACACTTTTGGGTAATCCTCTCCCATATTAATCCAGGTTTGTGTGACTGATAGACTTCCCCAGAAGTGTTCTTCCAAGATTAGGTTATAGGAGACTGTAGTTTCTTTCTTGGGCTCTCTTTTTTTTCTCAATCCATACCTATGACCTCATAAAGAGTTCTCCATAACCCACTGACTAAGGAAGAAAAAACTTGGGCTTGGTTTACATCCCACTGATTCTGCATGATATGCAGATAATACATTGAAGTGAATGGCTGCAGCACCCGTGCTTCGCTCTGGGATAGCCCTCAAGTACAATGGTAAAGGGAAATCCTTTAAGTGGCAGAGAAGTATGATTGGTTTTATGTTTTGTCTGGAAAGAGTTGGCCAGAGGTATGGATATGCATTGATTCATGGGCTGTGGCTAATGATTTGGCTGGATGTCCAGGGACTTGGATGGAGCATGATTAGAAAATTGGTGAGGGGGAGATCTGGGGAAGAGGTATGTGAATAGAGTGTGAAGATATTTACATCTCATGTGGATATTCACCAAAAGGTGACTTCAGTAGAGAAGATTCTAATAATCAGGTGGATAAGATGCCCATAAAATGTGGATGCCAATTAGTCTCCTTCCCCAGCCATCCTGCCCTTGCCCAATGGATTCATGAACAAAGTATCAAGGATGAAAGTCTCATGAGAGCTCAACAAGTCCTTTCACTCATTAAGGTCAGCTTGACTACAAGTATTCCTCAGTACCTGGCCAACCAACAGCAAAGACCAACAAGAAACCCTGATATAGCATAGAGGGGATTTGTCAGCTACCAGGCATAAAGCTGATCATATTAAACTGCTTCCATAATGGAAGCGGCAGCACTTATTCCTAACAGCAGAACAGACAGTTATGTTAGATGTGGACTCATCTCCCCTATCAGCACATCTTCAGGCAAAACTACCAGAATGTCTTACCTACATTCATGGGATTCCACACAGCATCTCTTCTGACCAAGGAAGTGATCTCACCACAAAGAAAATGTGGGAATGAAGCCACATTGATGGAATTTGCTGGTTTTGCCATATTCCCATCATCCTAATGCACCTGGCTTGATACAATGGTGGAATAGCATTTTGGAACTCAGTTATAGTGTCAGTTGGATGGTAGCATCCTGTGGATTTGAAAGAATATCCTTCAGGATGTGGTAAAATGTCCAAGATATGGTCCTATTTCTCTCATGGTCAGAATTCTTTTTTTAAGATTTTATTTATTTATTTGACACAGAGAGAGAGATCACAAGTAGGCAGAGAGACAGGCAGAGAGACAGGGAGAGGAGGAAGCAGGCTTCCTGCTGAGCAGAGAGCCCGATGCGGGCCTCGATCCCAGGACGCTGAGATCATGACCTTAGCCAAAAGCAGAGGCTTTAACCCACTGAGCCACCCAGGCGCCCTCTCATGGTCAAAATTCACAGGTCTAGGAATCAAGAAGTAAAATGAGAGTGGCTTCTCCCACTCTTACCCCTAGTGACACTGTAGGAAGTTTTGCTTCCTGTTTCTACAAGTTTAGGTTTTGTTGCTCTAGAAGTCTTATTTTCAGAGAGAAGATAGTTTCAACTGGGAACACAATAATGATTCCAGTGAATGAGAAGTTGAGACTGCCATTTAGCCACTTTGAGTTTACATGCTTGTGAATCAATAGGCAAAGAAGTGACAGGCTGGGGTAATAGATCCTATCAGTGGAAACTGGGATGCCACTACACAATGGAAATAGAGAGGAATATGCCTGTAATGCAGATCTTCTGCAGGAATTCCTATATCCTGTGATTAAAATAAATGGAAAAATACCACAATCCAATTCAGGCAGGACTCTTAACAGCCCACTTCCTTCAGGAATAAAGGCTTGGCTTCTCCCCCCACACCAGATAGGGAACTATGTTCAGCTGAACTATGTGCTAAGAACAAAGGATTATGGACCAGATTGAGAAAGAAGATGGTTATAAATACTAACTATGACCAAGTGACCAGTAGCAGATATGAGAATTTTAACAGTTATGAGTATTTCTTGAATATTTTGATATGAATATGTATATACATATTGACTAAATTTTTTACTTTCCCTCTTTTATCCCCTTACCATCTACAGAAGAAGCATTAATGGTAGTTAACTTGGTATCTCAATAATTAAGTTACAGCATAACAAAGGGTAAGTACGAATTAGCTGAAAGAGCTAACATTTTTTTTTAGTAAAGGACCAGACAGTAAATAATTCAGACTCTTCTGGGCTTTGTAGGCCATATACAGTCTCTGCTGCATCTTTTTTTCAATAACTCTTCATTAAAAATATTATAAAATATATAAATGATGCTATTTAATATTTAAATGTTATATTATAAAATTGTTATAACAATATTTTTAAAAAGTTCTTAGCTCTCAGGCTGTACAAAATCAGATTGAAGGATCAATTTAGCCTATATAACATAGTTTTCTGACTAGACTAGAAAAAGAATGAACATTTTCCACAGACAAAAATAGGAATTTTGTATTGGCTTCTGGGGAAAGGCTGACCATGTTTCCATTGTATGTAGAATAGGTGTATCATGTTAGGCATAACTTCATTATTGTCTTTATTTGAAAATTAAGTATAGTTTGAGTGCCAAGGTGACAAGTAGTAGACTGTGGTGATTTTGTAATGTGTCAACTTGGCTGGAATGAACTACATGTCCCAGAATTCCTTTCCCATCAAGTTGCCAGTTGGCTACAATTTCTTGTGCAAGATCTTGAGGGCAGAAGCCAAGCCATAGTCATTGTTGTAGAAGTTCACATATGTTGTTGCTAGTCTCCGGGTTTACAATGGCATGGAGCAGTAGCCAGACCTGCAAATGTTCCACCTTCTTTTGGATTCTTCTTTAGCTTCTCCCATTCTTGAGCCAGGTGATAAAGAATGCCAACTTCTCCTACAGACACTCATATCATCAATATCAGAGCAACAGGGACTGCCAGCTTGTGCTTGTGGGTTCCAGCTTATTCTTGTCTTCTGCTTTTACATCCTCTCTTCCTAACTCTGCCTTCCCAGCAGACTTCAAATTCCAGCATCAGTTGCAAAGGCAACAGCCTTATAGACTACCCGGTTAGCTTCCACAATTGTTGTGTAAAGTCAAATTCTTTTAAAAATTATGGACATACATATGCATAAATATGTGTGCATTTATGTGATGTATATGTATGCATGTATATAAATATATAATCTCCAAAAGACTTTGCTTCTGAGACTGGTACACCCTATTATCTGACCTTAGCACTTAGTGGTATCCTATCTTTAAGAGCTACTACACCATTCCCATCTCAGCCTAAAAGAACTAACAAGTAGTAAAACTTTGTAGCTCAGAATCCTGAGTTTGGTATGTTTTCCTTACCCTGACTGCTTAGTGAAAATCTGCATCTACTGTTAAGGAAATTCCATTGTTTGGAACTCAACAAAGACTTTTTGCATAGTTATAGTTTATTATACCAAATTACTTCCTTATTATCTTTCTCACATTCGAAGAGATCCCAATTATGGAATGCATAGATTTCTATATACTACTTTATTAACATAACCATAACACAAATTTATTTTAATACGAACAATTACATATAACCTATCATCTTATTTGGCTCTGTTCTTTTATTTTTTTCTATCCTTATAATCCCATACTTTTACGAAACGTTTTCTATCAAGGCTACTTTGTGTCCTGCAGACAGTTTATTATAATGCAAAGCCAATTACTTTCAGAATTTAGACTTACAGCCTCTTTTGTAGTCCTTCCTCTTCCTATGGCACATACTGGACAATATCTCCCCCAGATCCAAATTCCTTTGCCTCAGGATTCCTGGTCCTGAGATGTTACCAGTTCCCATCAGAAGAGTATGTGAGTAAACTACCAAGTGGTGGCAGGAATGTAGGGGAACATAGCAAAGGGAAAGAAGATGAATCAGAGGCAAAAAAGAAGACTTAAGGAAGACACGGTAGCAACAAAAATAATTTCGTAACATAGGGTTCACATTTATTCGGTGCTAGGTAGTATGCTATGCTTTTTAAAAAACATTTTCAGTTTATCAGAAAATATTTAATGAGTAAGTTCTTTTTTTTATCTTTTATTATGAAATATTTTATACAAGTATAACATAATGAAGAGATTTTAAAGAAAAATAATAAAATGAACACTCATGTTTTTACCAATTTAAGAAAGAGAACCTTTCAGTAGCTTTAAATTCTCTTTCTCCTTCTTGATACATCCTTCTGGTTTCTATCATGCCCAGAGGTAGCTACAGAGCTGCATTTTATTTTTCTCATTTCCTCCTAGTTTGGCCTCAACTATAGTATCTTGAAACAATATTCTTAATTTTGCTGGGTTTTATACATCATATAGGTAAAATCAAATTGTATATATTCTATGATTTCTTTTTTACAGTCAAGCTTATGTTTGTGAAATGAATCCATGTTCTGTACGCGTGTGCATGTATAATTGTGGTTAATTCATTTTCACTGTTATGGGTTCTTTGGCCATATCACACCTTATCCATTCACCTTTCAATAGACAGGTGCATTATTTAGTCTTCTGCTTTTTCCACTACAGTAACTCATTCTATTTTGAATGTGGTTGAACATATCCTGACCAACAAATGATTTTCTTTTGGCTGTGCGTGTTATTGCTGGATTTGGTTCCACTCTCCAAGTTAATTTCCCAAAGCAGTTGCACCAATATATATACCCATGAGCATCATTTAAAAAGTTCCCTTTCCTCCCCATCCTAGCCAGTTGTTAGCATTGGTAGACTTTCCAAATTTTGCCAATCTGGTGAGTGTGAAATTAAAGCTACATTGAGCTTTAGTTTGCATTTTCTTAGTAATTAAAAGGGTTGAACATTTTTCATATATTTGTTTTTCATTTTAAATTATATTTTTCTTGTTGTTTTCTACTACTAGATTTTTTTCCTTTCCTATTTTAAGGAATTTTTAGTACTTGTTTATATATTCTGGAAACAAAGCCATTGTCTATTATGTGCAGCAAATACTTCTTCCATTTTTTGGCTAATCTTTAGGTTTCTTTATGCTAAGTATCAAAAGTTCTTAATTTTAGTATGCTTAAAATGTATCAATCTTTCCTTTTGGCTCGTACTTACCTGTATTATTTAAGATAATATTACCTACTTTGAGCTCTTTAAAAAATCTATATTTTCCAGTAAGTTTTAGCATAACCTTTCGCATTGAATTATTTAATTCACTTATGTAGTAGAGACACATTTCATTTTTCTATTTGGCATTAAAAAACACTACATTTCCAGGCTTATAATTTGGTGGAGGCATGGGAATATATTTTGAGCCCTCAAATTTCCTGTATAATCCTCAGTGCTCACTTTCATTCCCTCTCTGCTAGCAGATATAGAAGAATCAGAAAACTAAACCAGGGAGAGGGCAGAGCCACTAGCTGGAAGGACACTGGGTCTGTGAATGATAATGAGCATCAGGGCATCAACACATCTCTCCCCACAAATAGGTATTGTAATGGGACACAAATAAGAAGTAAATTTCTTTAGGATTAATCCATTGTAATCTGGGAAGTTAAGGAAGATAGCACACCCAATTAATAACAACTGGGAATCAATTTTTTGTTTGGTAAAAGGGAAAGGTGTGATTCATTGCCTCCATTTGAATAAACAATAGTCCAAGCTCTGTGTTATTGAATAAGTCCACCATTTCCTCATTCACCTGCATTGCCACATCTGTCATATGTCAAATTTCCAAACGTGTGGAATGTTGCCTGAGGGACTCTATTTTATTCCGGGCATCTATCTCTGCATTAGTACTGCGTGGCTTTAATCTCTATAGCATTAAGATAAATCTCATGATGTGGTAGGACGAGAATTCCCACTTTATTCTACTTTGTGGAGAATTTCTATGCTTTCCTTGGACTTTCATTATTCCATATATAGCTCAGAATTAACCTCATACATTTATGAAAATCTTTGTTTGATTTTGGTTGTAATTTCTTTGAAACAACCGATAAACTAGAGGAGAACCTAGATTCTCAGAACATTTAAGCTTCTTATCCATAAGTTTAGTATTTGGTATTTTTCCAGATGGTTTTATAATTCTATCCAGAAAAGCATGAATTCCAAATATTAGATAGTATTTGTGGTAAGCAGAACAATACCCCCCTTCACAAAGGTCAATGTCCTAATTCCAAAAATCTACAAATATTGTGATTTGCATAATAAAGTGGACTTTGTAGATGTGATTAGGGTTAAGGATTTTGAAATGGGGAGATTAACCTCGAGATTATCCTGGGTCCAATCTAATCATATAAATCCTTAAAAGCAGAGAACCCTTCTCCTGGATGTGGCCAGAAGGAGGTGTGACTATAGATAGAGTATGCTCAGAAAGATGCTTTGAAAATGAAAGGGACAAGAATCTAAAGATGGCCTCTAAAGATGGGAATGGCAAAGAAACAAATTCTCCCTTTAGAGCCTCTGGAAAGGAATCCCGCTCTGCTAAGATCAAGATTTTAGCCGAGGGAGACCTGTATCAGACTTCTAACTTACAGAACTCTGAGATAACGAACATGTGTTTTTTAAAGCCATTATATTTGTGGAAATTTTCTATGGTGGAAATAGAAAATGCATACATTATTGTTCTGTATAATTAGAGTTTGTTGAACTTTACCTGCATATTAATAATTTTTATAGCTAATTATTCTTTCTGAATGTCAGACCATCTTCCTGGGATTATTTCCTTCTTTCTGAAGGTAGTTCACTGAAGGTCTATTTATGGAATACTCAGTTTTTTGTTTGCCTTGATTTTGTCTTTGTTTTTGAAAAAGTTCCACTGAGTATATAATTCAAGGTGACATGTATTTTCTCTCAGCACTTGGATATTCTACTGTCTTATAAAAAAAAATCAGGTATCTGACTATTTGATTCTCTTTCATTAGGTATTCTGTCTTTTCTCTCTGGCTACATTTAAACTTTCTGTCTGTGTCTTTCTTCAGTTTCACTGAAATACATCTAAATGTATTTTTTTAATTTAATTTTTGGGGGGTGTTTGCTTTGTTTCTTGAGTATGAGGATCCATGTCTTTCACATACCTTATCTCTTCCAATGTTCCTCATCTCTTTCAATGTTTTGTCTTCTCAATTGTCTCTATTGTCTTCTTTTGCAACGCTATCTGTTAAACTTTCTCATTCTATCTCTTGACCCAATTTTGATACTTTCTGTTTCTATGTCTTTCTGAACTTCATTCTGGATTATTCTTCGACTCTGGTGGTTGTTTGAAAGTGGATACAGTTTAAAAGAGCCAACCACCTGTGTAGTCAGGATTTGATTTTAGAGGTCATAACATGAAGATTAAGAATTGGAAATTCTAGAACTCTGGATCAGGTAGAAGAGGAGACGCAGTGTAGAAAACATTAAGCATAGAGAACAGGAAGGTACGGCATGTAGAAACTTTCAAGACAACATTTAGAAAATTATTTCTGAAAGGAGAATAATGGGAAGCTTACGATAAAAAATTGATTTCAATCTCCCACTCTGGCAGATGAGTAGAGAGAATGTACCTGGTATGTATTTTTCTCTGCTTGAAACCAGAGAATAGATGGCATGACAAAAAAAGTAAGAGGGAATGTCCTGACCTATGCATGTACTAGGCCACAAAATTCAAGGGCTAAGTACATTAAACAGGAAAAGAGTGACAAACTTAAATTATGTAGGATGGAGAGTTGCTACAAAGGGCTGAAGTGTAGAGACACTTCTGGTACTGTAAGCACAAGCATTTTCTTTATATTACCAAAGTAATGAAAGGTACATTTCTTTGTAAAAAAAATCAAAATATCACATCTAAAGCTAAAACCCTTTGTACTATCCTCCCAATTTCAGAACATTCTTCTCCTAGAGGAAGCACTGTCTAAACCGTCTATCTATATAGAAAGACACCTCAACAAACCATATAGACCAATCGTATTGGTGGTGAGTGTGTCATTTATGTATGTGTCTTAAATAAAGGTGGAAAATTTATAGGTCGATGTGGGATACTGGAAAGCCAGAATGAACCTGACAATATTCTAATCAGGAAGTAGCCAGGCCCTAACAAGGCAATGACAGAGCAAAGGAAGCTGCAAATGATAAATGAGTATATGTGAAAGAAGAAAGATTTGAAAGTAAAGATAATGCCTCAGATTTGGGCTTAAATACCAGGCCGGCAGCTGGTGAATCCCTTGGTGTTTAGGAAGTAGGGCAGTTGGGAAATTTTTCAATGAAACAAAGATATTTGTCTGAGGTACACTGATTTGATGTGGAAATGACCTCCAATCTGATTAAAATCTTTAATCAAATGACAATTTCCTATGACTTGAAATGCACTTATTTGACTATCTATTTAACAATTGATCTCCCCTATGAAATACTGATGGATATTTACTTCTATTC
The DNA here is from genome assembly GCA_002007465.1 of Ailurus styani. NCBI lineage: Eukaryota > Metazoa > Chordata > Mammalia > Carnivora > Ailuridae > Ailurus > Ailurus styani. The sequence continues at coordinate 600,656 of LNAC01000119.1, forward strand.
CAGTAATTATTATTTTCTAGATCCTAAATTCTTTAAAAAGAATTTTTCTTAATTTTTTTTCTTTTAAAGAACATTCTTTAAAAAATAAATTCTTTATTGGGGCAAAACTGTGTGACCTCAGGCAAGTCATTTACCTTTTTTGACCTGCAACTTTCCATGTTCAAATAAGGGGATTTTGACTTTCTTTTCTATCATTATTGCAGACTAGGTATCATAACTTACCCCCTGCTGAAAACAACTATGAATGTTGAATAATTTTTTTCTATCTCCTTAAGTGCATTGATAGGATGACTACAAGTCAAATAGGAAACTAAGTGAACTCAGGATCCTAGAAGCATTCTTTTATAAGAGGGTAGCTGTAAATTAGAAACAAACCCAATTTGTCCTTCCCTGAATGCCCTACCTAACACCCAGCCCGACATGGAATGCAAGGGAAATTGCCTGCCTTAAATCATGGTGCTTTATGAAAAAGGAAAGAAATTCTCCCTTGAAAATTGTGAAACAAATGCATACCCTAGGGCTTATACATCAATTTACATTGGCTATGTTCTCCAAAAATCCTTAAATGGATAATACTGTGATTTCAAGTAGTTCTGACCTGGTTGTGCCTCTCCTCCCACCAAGATATGACAGAAGCAAAAAGCAGATGCTTTTTGGAGGAATTTATCTCCATCACGGGTTTTAAAGAATTCTGATAGAAAATGTTCTACCTCAGATAACAAACAGCAGAAAAAGACCATAAAGTACGCAGTTGTATGAATTATCAATTATAGATTACAAAAGAACCATGTTTAAATATGTTTCAGAAATAAGAATAAAATGAGAGGGGAAAAGTAAGATAAAAAGGGAATGAACATTTCTGGCAAAAATAATATAGAACCTCTAGAAATGAACATTAGAATAATTAAAAGTTCTGTGGCTTATATAAACTGCACAGCAGAAAATTAGAGGAATAATAGGTGAACTGGAAGATGATCTGAGAAATTATTTAGATGTAGACTGAGAGACAAAGACATGGAAAAATATACAAATGTGAGACTAGCTATATGGAGCAAAGAGTGAGATAGTTTCTCTTTTAAAAAGGAGAGAAGAGGGAGAAGGTAGTAGAGGCAAGATTTGAAATTTTTCTCATGATAAGCACTGGGTGATATAAGGAGCTACTGAATTGTACTATGTTACACAATTGTATTATATTGTACACCTGAAGCCAATATAACATAGTATGCTAACTATAAAAATAAATATATAAAATCTATGTGTAGAAAAAATAAAAATTAAAAAGCAAAATATAAATTAAAAAAATTTTTTGAAAGATTTCCAGAATGAGTAACTAACAATGATGCATATCTTCAAGAGGCCCCCAAAATTGCAAACGTAATAAAAAGGTCCAGACCTAGACAAATCATATTGAAATTGCACAGCAGCAAGCTGCAAAGATATCGTCCTAAAAGACTGTATTAACAGAAGTAATAATATACCAGAGATTAGGGTTTGAGGACTGTATGTTCTGTATTGCAAATACTCAGTTCTGCCACTGTAGTAAAAGCAGCTACAAAATTTGTAAATGAATAAGAATGGCTGTGTTTCAGTAAAACTTTATTTACAAAAAAAAGCAGGTGGTGATTCAAATTTGGCAGACAGACCATAGTTTGTTGACCTTGGTTAAACTGACATCTGACTCAACAGCAAAAACAGAACATGGAAGGCAGGAAAATATCTTTAATAGAGTGAAATAAAACAGTTGCCAACCTACAATCCCATAGCCAGTAAAATAACATTCAAGAATGAAGCAAAATGAAGACAATTCCCAGGGGAAAAAAACAAAACAAAACAAAAAAACCCTAGATCGATTTTTGTCACCAGTTCATCTTTACTAATATTCTAAAAGATACACCTTTAGATGAAAAAAAAAGTGATCTCAGATTAAAAAAAACAAAAAGCAATGAGTATAATAAATGTATGAGTAAATCTAAAATCAAAATCAACTACATAAAACAAAATAACAACAATATAAAAAATATATCAACAAGGGCACCTGGGTGGTTAAGTGCCTGCCTTCAGCTCAGGTCATGACCCCAGGGTCTTGGGATCCAGTCCTGAATCAGGCTCCTGCTCTGTGGGGAAGCTATTTCTCCCTCTCTTCTGTTTATGGCATACTCTCTCTCTCTCTCTCAAATAAATAAATAAAATCTTGGGAAAAAAAGATATATACAATAAAAACAAGGTAGAGTTAAATTCCTCAAAATAATAGAATTTACTATGGAGAGGTACTGCAATCAAATGCTCTCAGTCCTTGAATTATTCAGGAGGAAGATAGAAATATTGACCAACTTTAGACAATAAAATTTAATGTATATAAATTAAATGTATGTAAGTGTATGTAAATTTAACTTTCTAAAGTAAGAACTACAAAATGGAAATAGAAAATGAAAATCCAAACTAGTAAGAGGGAAATAAAATGAGAAAAAAAATCTGTCTAAAGAAAGCCAAGAAAGACATATAAGACATATAAGATAATATAGACATATCAGATAATATAGACATATAGATATATCTTATAGCTATATAAGATCATATAAATAAGTCTACATATATAAGCAACTAAAACTAATTAAATATACTGAATGTTCCAAATAAAAATTTAAATGTTGATGTTGGTTTAAAAAAAGTCACCCATCTACTACTTTAGAAAATAGCAATTTACGTCTAAAGCAAGCAGAAGAAATACTAAAAATTAGAAAGGAAATCAATGAGATTAAAAAAGAGTAAAACAATAAATGAAACCAAAAGCTGGTGCTTTGAAAAAGATCAGTAAAATTGATAAACCTCTAAGCCAGCCTAACTGAGGAAAAAGAGAAGATACAAATTATCAATATCAGATGAAAAGAGTCGTCATACTGATCCTTTGGGCATTAAAAGGATAATAAAGGAATACTACAAACAACTCCATGCCCACAAACTTGATGACTTAAATGAAACAGACCAATTCCTTCAAAGACACAAACTACCAAAATTAACACACATACAAAAACAGATCATCTGAGTAGGCCTATACCTATTCAAAAAACCTGAATCAATAGTTCATAACCCTCCCCCTCCAAAAAAAACAAGAAACAAACAAACAAAACAAAACAAAAACAAAAATGTATCAGGCCCTGATGGTTGCACTGGTGAGTCCTACCAAATATTTAAGGATGAAATTATACCAATTCTCCACAATATCTTCCAGAAACAGAAGCAGAGAAAACATTTCTAAACTCATTTTAGAAAACACCTAGTTTAGAAAGCACTTCTAAACTCTGAGGCCAGATTTAACCTAATACCAAAACCAGACGAAGATAGTACAAGAAAGGAAAACTAAGAACCAGTATCTCTCATGAATGTAGAGGCAAAAATCCTCCATAAAATATTAGCAAATCCATTTCGACTATGTATAGAAAGGAATCATACACCATGACCAAATGGGATTTGTTCCAGATTCAATATTTGAAAAATTAGGGGTACCTGGGTGGCTCAGCCAGTTAAGTGTCCGCCTTCAGTTCAGGTCATGATCTCAGGGTCCTGGGGTCCTGGGATCTAGCTCTGCAAGGGGCTCCCTGCTCAGCAGGAAGCCTGCTTCTCCCTCTCTCTCTTCCTGCTGCTCCCCTTGTTTGTGCACTCTCTCTCTCTCTCTGTCAAAATAAATAAATAAATAAGAATATTTTTTAAAAAATTTTGAAAATCGGTTAATGTACTTCATCACATCAACTGGCTAAAGAAAAAAATTACATGATAATACCAATTAAATCAGAAAAAACATTTAAGATAATCCAATACCCATGCATGACAATATCTGTCTCTAAACTGGAAATAGAGGAAAATTTTCTTAACTTGATAAAGAACATCTACAAAAAAAAACCAAAAACCAAAACCAAAACAAAAAACCTCTACGACTAACGTTCTATTTAATGATGATAAACTAGATGCTTTAATCCTAATATTGAGAAAAGGTCAAGGGCATCCTCTCTCTCACCATTCTTATTTAACATTTCAATGGAAGACCTACCTGAATTAATTATTTGAAAAAAAGGAAATAAAAAGTATACAAATTGGGAAGGAAGAAATAAATGTCTTTATTTGCAGAATAATGATTATATATATATATATATAAAATTTCCAAAAATTTGCCCCCCAAAAAGACAAAAACCTACAAAACAAGACTCATGGACCTAATAAGTGAGTATACAAATGTTGCAGGATATCGGTTAATATATAAAAGTCAATGCTTAAAAGAAAAAAGAAGTCAATGCTTTCCTATATACTAGCAATGAACAATTAGAATTTGAAATTTTTTAAAAACCCTTTTACAATAGCACTCCTCAAAAAAGAAAATACTTAGACATAAATCTAACAAAATATGCACAGGGTCAATCGGTGGAAAGTTACAAAACTCTGATGAAACAAACTAAAGAAGACCTAAATAAATGGAGAGAGATTCTGTGTTCATGGATTAGAAGATTCAGTATTATTGTCTTTCCAACTTGATCTTCAACACACTTTAAATCAAAATCCAAGCAAGCTATTTATAGATATTAACAGATTTATTCTGAAGGTTATATGGAGAGGCAAAAGATCTAAAATAGCGAACAGAAAACAAGAACATAATTCAATTTCAATACTTACTAACAAGCTAAGAAATGAAGACAGCATGGTATTGTTGAAATATTAGTCACACGGATCTACTGAAAAGAACAGAGAGCCCAGAGGTAGACCCATAGAAATATAGGCACTGATCTTTGACAAAAGAACAAAAGCATTTGTGTGTATTAGTTAGTTCACTGTTGCTGTCATAATGATTACCACAAATTTCATGGCTTACATGGCATAAATTTATTGTTATGATTCTGGAGTTTAGATATCTGAAATGGATCTCACTGGGCTAAGATCAAGTTGCCTAAAGACTGAGCTCCTTATAGGAGTTATAGGAAAGAATACATTACCTCACCTGTTTCAGCTTCTAGAAGCGCTACATCCCTTGGCTCATGGATCAGGTCCATCTTCAAAGTCACTCAAGTTTTTCTTATATTGTAGCAGTATCCTTCTCTGACTCTGATTCTTTTGCCCCTTTTCCCACTCTTAAGGACCCTCATGATTACTCTGGGTCCATCTCTATAATCCTAGATGATCTTCCCATCTCAAGACCACCTGAACAGCAATCCTAATTCCATCTGTAACTTTAATTCCCCCTTGACATGTAGCCTAAAATAGTCACAATTTCTGGGAATTAAGGCATGGGTATCTTTGGTGGGGGTGGAGCATTATTCTGCCTATCACTGCACTGCAATTTAGTGGAGAAAGAAGAGTCTTTTCAAGAAATAGTGCTGGAACAATGCATGTCCATATGCAAAACAGTGAATCTAGTACAGATTTTTACAGCCTTCACAAGAATAAACCTGGATGGATTATGGGTCTAAATGTGAAATACAAAATTATAAAACTTCTTAGAGAACATGTAAAAGGAAGTTTACAAGACCTTGAGTTTCGTGATGAGTTTTTAGATAAAAGGCCAGTAGCATGAGTCACAAGAGAAAAGATGGATAAGCTGGAATTTATTAAAATGAAAAACTTCTACACTTTATAAGACACTGTCAAGAAAATAAAAAACAAGCCACAAGCTGAGGAAAAATATTTGAAAATATATCTGATAAAGGACTTGTACCCAAAATACACAAAGCGCTCTTAAACTCAACAAAAAGAAAATAACCCAATTTAAAATGGGCTAAAGATCTGAGCAGACACTTCACTGAAAAAGATATATAGATAGCAAATAAGCAAATGAAGTATGCTCAACATTATCTATCATTCAAGAATTACAGTTAAAACTGCAGGGAGATATTCTTATACATTTATTAAAAGAGCAAAACAAATAAACAAAATCACCCAAACCTAACGATATCAATTGCTATTGAGGATGAGCAAAGGAAACTCTCATTCTTTGTCAGTAAGAAACCAAAATAATATAGACACTTTGGAAGACACTTTGGCAGTTCGTTATAAAACTAAACATCATCTTACCATACAGTTCAGTGATTGTACTTCTATTTATTTACCAAACTGATCCAAAAACGTGCCTACACAAAAACCTGCTTGTAAATGATAGTAACAGCTTTATTTATAACTGTCAAAACTAGAAGCAGACCAGATGTCCATCAATAGGTGAAATGATATACACACTGCAGTATATCCAATAATGGATTATTATTCTATGATGAAAAAAAATGAGTCATCAAGCCGTGAAAAGACATGAATGAATCTTAAATGTACATTGCTCCATGAAAGAAGCCAGTCTGAAAAGGTACACACTGTGTGATTCTAAATAAATGCATCCTAGAAAAGGAAAAACTAGGGAGAGAGGTAAATGATCAGTGGTTGCCAAGAGTTTGGGGGAGGGAGTAAGTGAGGTACAGGGCAGTGATATTTTAGGGCAGTGAAACTATTCTGTTAAATATTGTAATGGTAAAGCCATGACAATGTGCTTTTGTCAAAACCTGTAGAATTTGACTATACCAAAATAAAAAGCTTTTGCACAGCCACGGAACCCATCAACAAAACAAAAATGCAACCTACAGAATGGAAGAAGATATTTGCAAATGATATATCTGGGATAAGGGGTTAATATCCAAAATATATAAGGAACTCATAAAACTCAACACCAAAAAACTTCACCTAATCCAATTTAAAAATGGGTGGAGGAACCAAATAGACAGTTTTCCAAAGAAGATATACAGGTGGTCAACAGACCCATGAAAAGATGTTCAACATCACATAATTATCAGGGAGATGCAAATCAAAGCCACAGTGAGATATCACCTTATATCTGTCAAAAAGCCTAGAATCAAAAAGACAAGAAATCACAAGTGTTGGTGAGGATGTGGAAAAAAGAGAATACTTGCACACTGTTGGTGAGAGAATGTAAATTGGTGCAGCCATTGTGGAAAACAATACGGAGATCCCTCAAAAAACTAAAAATAGAAACACTGTATGATCCAGTAATTCCACTAATGGATATTTACCTAAAGAAAATGAAAACACTAATTCAAAAAGGTATATGCACCCTTATGTTTATTGCAACACTATTTACAATAGCAAAAATATGAAAGCAACCTAAGTATCCATTGATAGACAAATGGATAAGGACGATGTGATATATATATATATATATATATATATATATATATATATATATACACACACACACACACACACACACACACACACGCACGCACACACAATGGAATATTACACAGCCATAAAAGGGATGAGATTGGAACCTTTGCAACAACGTGGTTGGACCTAAAGGATATAATGCTAAGTGAAATAAGTCAATCTGAGAAAGACAAATACCGTATGATTTCACTCATATGTAGAATTTAAAAAACAGAACAAACAAAGACAAAAGAGATAAACAAAAAACCCAGACTCTTAAATACTGAGAACTGGTGGTTGCCAGCACTGGGGTGGAGGAGTGAAATAGATAAAGGGGATCGAAAGTACACTTATCTTGATCAGTACTGAGTAACGTATAGAATTGTTGAATCATTATATTGTACACCTGAAACTAATATAATACTGTATGTTGATTGTATTTCAATTTAAGAAGAGGGGAAAAAACACCTTGTAGAAATTTACTGCACAGGAAATAAATTTTAATGCATGCAAATTTTCAAAAAATCTTTTGCGGGAGTGCCTGGGTGACTCAGTTGGTTGAGTGCTGGATTCTTGGTTTCAGCTCGGATTATGATCTTGCGGTCGTGGGACTGAGTCCCATGTCAGGCTCTGTGCTCAGAGTGGAATCTGTTTCAGATTCTCTCTCCCTCTCCCTCCTTTCCTCTCTGTCTCTAAATAAATTAATTAATTAAATCTTAAAAAAATCTTTTAGGGAGTTATGGGGTCCCAGTATGGAATGCAGAATGTGATAAAACAATATATCTTTATTACAAATATTTAAAACAGCTTCACTTAAGGGAGTATGGGAAAGAGTTGCTGACCTAAGTAACTTTGGAAATAAATGGGGTCTGACAAAGGGGAAAAGAATCTGTACCTAAGTGCTATATTCTAGTTGATAAAGTTGTTTCCCATGGGGATGTGGGTAAACAATTTTGATACTACTATGCGGAAATACTGGAACTGAACAGTTAAGTAACTGGATGACAGATGGTGGGGGCCAGGTTTCTCACTCTTAGAGTAGGAGGTGCACATTGCAAGAGGTTATAATGATCAACGTGGTAATAGATTAGAATTGGAGACATCAATATGAATCCATGTTTAGCTTACATACATATAAGTTCATGTAAAAATAGCATAAACATGTATTTGTATAGTTGGGTTAGTAGACACATTTATTTCCTTGATGTGTCAGCTGAGAGGGCCAAGAGGCAATGATACTCCAGTAGCAGCGAGCACACCTAGCACCCAGATCTTGGTTTTTAATACCACTCTCCAATTAACACACACACACACACAACACAACACAACACAACACAACACAACACAGGGCTTCTTGGAGAAAAGGCTGATACTAGGACTGGGGAAGGAAATACACAAGATGAATCCAGAGCATCTTGTTTTGCCAGAGAGTAAGGTAATACTAAAAAACTAAAACAAACAACAAAAACCCCACAATGGTGGGTATGTCAAATGGGAACAGGAACCAACTGAAAGAGCTCCCAATGGCCAAAACTGGAAAAATTTTAGCAATATAATCAAGTATTGGATAATAACCCAAAGTATAAAATAAATATCTTTAAGTTCATAATGGTATAACTGATTGAAGAAATGAGAGGGAATAAACAGATCTCCTGAGCAGAAAATTTATCCATGTGAATTTATCCATGTGAATTTATCAGAATTTATCCATGTGAATCCAATAGCCCTTTATGGACTTGTAGAAGCTGAGCAAGATGTGCTCACTTTTAGAAATCAGACTTACCATTGGCCAGCCCTGGGAATCATAGCCCTGCCTTCATGGAGATGGAGCATAAGCTCTCAACTCCTTAACAGTGAACTGCATGTGTTGACTTTCCTGCAAAGACTACAGTATGGAAAGGGTAGGGAGTAACTTTATGGTGGAGAAAACTGACAAACACTGCTTTAACTGGGCTTTCAAGGTCAACGTCAACAGTGATAAGTCATGTGGATACTATGAATCCTTGCTTGATATATTTCATGCAAAAGTAGTTTACCTCTATGATCTTCTATTTTAGAAAAATATGTAACCTGTCTAATCATGTATAACCATGTATAAAGCATTAGATGAATCCCAGTTGATGAACATTTACAGAATACCTGATTCCTTTAATCTGTCAAGGTCATGCCAAATAATGGTAAGTCTAAGAAACTGTCACAGTCAAGAGGAGCTTAAGGAGACATGATGACTAAATGTAACGGAATATCCTAGACAGAATCCTAGAGCAGAAAAGGGACATTAGTTAAATACTAGGACAGCTGAATAAAGTGTGGACTTTATAATACATCCGTGTTGGTTCATTAATAATAAATGTACTATACTAATATTACATGTTTGCAATAAAGAAAACTTGGTGTGAGATATATAGAATCTCTCTGAATTATCTTCACAATTTTTTTCTAAGTCTAAAACTGTCCTAAAATTAACTTTTCACTTAAAACTTTATTTTATTAAACCAGAAGAAGGTGAAAGGAGGGACAAAATATTTGGAAAAATGAAATGGACAAATAGACAACACAAAAGTAACATAATTACATTGTTTATACAGATGAACTCTAGTTAAGAGGCAGAAATTGTCAGACTAGATTAAAGAGCAGGATCCAATTTAGGTTCTCTAAAGTTGATACATTTTAACCATAAGGATACCAGTAGATTGAAAGTAAAAAGATGAAAAAAACTATACCATGAAACCTATAAGCACAAGAAAGCTAGAGTGCTTATATTAATATCAAAAAAAGCATGCATCAAAACGAAGAGTATCACCAAAGGGAAAGAACATTTTGGAGTGACAAAGTAGTCTATCTTAAATATATGTTAAATCCTACATTTTTTTTTTCTAAAGCGAGGGCTGGGCTACATGGTTTCTAAAATCCTTCCTGCTCTAAGTACTATGATTCCCAGGGCTGGCCAATGGTAAGTCTGATTTCTAAAAGTGAGCACATCTTGCTCAGCTTCTACAAGTCCATAAAGGGCTATTGGATTCACATGGATAAATTCTGATGGACTCTTTCTGAACAGATTTGTCTATGTAGAAAATAATGCAGAATATTTTGCTTGAATTCAAATGAAATTTGCATTAACCTTTGTAAGTGGGGAAGCATAAAGAAATAGCACAAGAGGTTTGCAGATATACCAGACCATAAGATTGTTTGCTTACAAAAGCTGTTGAACTATTTATTTGATCCACACCACACACATTTTGGAGGCATTGAACTGAAAGCATAATAGACCCTAGGGTGTGTATGTAATCTAGAGAAAGAGAGAGACTTGCATTCAAATGAATGCATTTTGTTTAATGCATGTTTTAGAACCATACTTGAAAAGTACTCTATGAAATTTCAATTTGATTTTGCTGGGTCATTTTCATTTAGAACTTAGTAAAAGCTAAACTGCCTAATGAATATTTAGTATACCTTAGACAGTTCAGCATTTTCCAACCTGCATTAAATTGAAACATCAAAACAAAAATATATTATTTTTCAAATTCTTCTTTGTTTTCCTTTTGTGCCTCCTAAATAAAGACAGTCTGATAGCTGAAAATACTGGTATAAAATGAAGAGGGTAATGAGTAGGAAAAGAGAGGTTAGGAAGCTATAATCAATTGTGAGCTTCAATGCAATCATAAACCATGAGAGCTAAATAACTCCTATCTCTACCTTTGCCCTTTTGTTGTAATAATGCATACAGAGATTTTTAAGTAATATAAGCTTGAGATAAAAACTGAAAAGTTCAATTATCTTAGCAATGAAACATTAGGAAGGAAAAATGGATATGTTTGAATAAGTGATAAGAGTGGAAATATAACATAATGATATTTCAGTAACAAAATTAATTTACCTCACTTATAGGAGGGTACATTTTCCTATACTGATTGCTACTGATTTTTTGGCTTAGTTTAGCAAATTGTAAATCTTCCCCGTTGATGTCTAGTAATTACGTATTCATTTGAATTACGAAAATGATTATAATATTTTAGCCTCTGGGGAGCTATAGATCTTTTCCCATCATTTCAACCATTTCTGCATTTTTTTGGAACTCAGAATGACATAATCACTTTTCAATTTTATAGAAATATATTTGAGTTCAAATTTGATGTGATTCTAATTTGCCGTGTTGAAAAAAAGAACTAATTTCAAAGGGTGTGTGTGCATGTCTGTGTGTGTGCTCACGGTCATGTGTATAAAGTAACTGAGTTACTGCACTGGAATAAAAAGACACTGAATAACTGAATTATTAAGTTAAGAAAGAATAGAAACAGCAATGAAAAGACCACAAATTGAGGGCATTTGCCCCATAGGGTCGTTCTTAGTTTAAATCTCATGAAGGTGATGGGGTGGTGGGCAGGAAGGGGAAACAAAATATGGTCTTACTTCGTATGAATATAATAGAAAAAAAGTTGGCAAATTATGAAGAACAAAAATGTTACACAGATTGTTTTATAGTGAAAAGCTTAGGCTTAAAAGAAAAAACAATTTGAAAGAAAGTGGAATAGTGCCATTTTTGCTTTCCATGAATCGGTATTGAGTCTCTTTGAAGTGCCAGGACACTGTGCTCACTGAAGATGACGGGATGGCTCCCTACACTTCTCAAGACCTTCCATCCCCTGACTGGAAGGCAGTGCAGTGAGGGAGCTTGCCCGTTGTTGGATGGTGGTCAGGAAAGGAGGTTTGGATGGAAATGCAGAGAGTGAATCCTTCCACGATTTCCCAAGACCAGTATTTCTATGACCTTCATTTCCACTTCTCCCAACATCACCGTATTGGTGGAATTTGAGGGTGAATTCCATTATGTAAACTTAAGATTAGCCTGATGATTCACAGACCTGTACCCCTTGGGCAAAGAATAAAAATAAAATTAAAAAAAAAAGATTATTTCTAGTCACGAGTTGTTTGAGCCACATCCTTCTTCCTAGCAGCTTCTCTCTTGGTGTCCAATATTGTTAGTATAAAATCAACTTTCTAAATATACTTCCTAGAAGACCCCAGTTTCAATGAAAGTAACATCATTCACAGTTCAAAAATGTGCAGAGAATTTGGGGTGGGGGATGTGAGCAGTTCAACGGTTGCTATCCTTCTCATTCTCTCTTATCATGCTTTCCCTGATAATGTGTGCATTCACGGATTTCTGCGTTTTTCTGACTTCCATCTTGAAGTGATTCTCCTTGCAGGCTGCAGTCCCTCAAATCTGAGAAGATACTCTAACTCTCATTAGTATCATCCCGTTGTCCCCCCAGAGTTCAGCAGCCTGTGGAAATAGACTATATTAGAACGTATACTCACATTTTACTATATGGACATTTGACACCCCCTTCCTGCCTCCCTAAAAAACAACAGCAAACCTGGTCACAAAGGACCCAGCACCTGGCAAGGATCCTCTGTGAAGTATTTCTGGAAGTCCTCAGGGGGCATCTCTTGGGTACACGAACGAGTCTGTGCCTGATGGCTGCTGCACAACCCCACCTCCGTTACCCCTGGCTGGCAGCCAACAGTGACGCAGGTGCTCTGCCGCAGCGTTTCCAGAAGGTCCCCCTGGTGCTTGTGGTAGAAATTTCGGTTTCTCGGATGTTATTATTTGGCTTACAGTTGTGTAATTTACAACTGTAGACAATGGCAGCATGTATTTCTGAGGTGCTAAGTTAGTTTTGTCTCTTAAATATGAACTACTAGATTTAGGGTAATCTTAGTTCATGCTGTTAAAGGATATAAATAATTCTATATAACATCTTTTTTTAAAGATTTTATTTATTTGACAGAGAGAGAGAGAGAGAGAGAGA
>LNAC01000119.1:617113-632593 GCA_002007465.1 Ailurus styani
CCCCCCCCCCCCCCCGCTTATATTCTCTCTCAATTTCTCTCTCTGACAAACAAATAAATAAAGTCTTTAAAAAAAAAGAATCAAGGAAGAGTGAAACCTGATGTAAACTATGGACTTTGGGTGAAAATGATGTGTCAATGTAGGTTCATCTCTGGTTGGAAATGTTGATAATTGGGGAGGCTATTCGTGTGTGTTTTGGGGGGTATATGGAGATCTCTGTGCCTTCTTCTTTTTCTGCGAACCTAAAACTTTTCTAAAAAATAGTGGGTTTTTAAATTTTTTTTTTGTAATGAATCAAGGTAGAAGGCATAGGATGAATAGTAAAGTGGTATTCTGTCTAACCCAAGTAGCACTGAAAACTTCTGTGTAGGTGGTAGCCTAAATCTGGTGCTTATGAGATTCAATATGTGACTTTAGGCAAGTTATTTAACCTCTCAGACTCAACTTCTTCATCACTATTCATACCATAAATATATATTGAATATTTTCTCTGTTCTAAGTACTAGGATAGAGCAATGACCTAGATTATGGTTTAGTCTTGAAGGCAAAGCAGACCGTAATAAATTCCCTGGTTCATTATTTAATCAGAAGTGGGGTAAGTGCTTGGGAGAAATGCATTTGAGAATGTACAGAAGGGGAATCTAATACAATCAAAGGGGGCGTTAGAGGTGAGTGTATGGATAAAATCTAGCAATCACAAGTGGTTCTAGAGAGGCTCACATGTGATAATAAGAAAGTGCCATGAAAAGTATAAAGAACTGAATATGATCTAGTATTATTAATTTGGGGATATTTGATTATGATCCTAGAGTATCAGCACCTAGTTCACAGATGTTTAAAAAAATGTGTTAAATTGACTCCTTGTATAGACCCTTTCCCAGCCTGAAATTTTTCTAAAAATGAAGTCATATGATGTTAAATGTAAGTCGCAAAGTCCCAAGAAGGTAGGAGCCTTGCCTGTCTTGTTCACCTCTGGTGCAGGGCCTGGCATATAGCAGATACCAAATAAATAGGAAGTAAAGTATTGAATAAACAAGTGGACTGTAATAGTTTCATTTCACATATGAGATAAACTAAAGACTAGAAAAATTACTGTCTAAATTACTAAGTCATAGGCTACAAAGTAGCACAATTAAAATTTGAACCCAGGATTCCTAGCTCTTTTTAAAAAATTTTTTTTTTCATTTGAGTATAGTTGTCACCCAATGTTACATTAGTTTCAGGTGTATAACATGTTGATTCAAGGGTAGCTACCATCTATCATGGTGCAACACTATTACAATACCACTGACTATATCATTATGCTGTGCCTTTTATTCCCATGACTTAGTCATTCTATAACTGGAAGCCTGTATTTCCCACTCCACGTCACCCATTTTGCCTAATCCCCTCCCCCTCTTCCCTCTGGCAATCCTCAGTTTGTTCTCTGTATGTATAGGACTGATTCTGTGTTTTGTTTATTCATTTGCTTTGTATTTAGATATAAGGTATTTGTCTTTCTCAGTCTGACCTATTTTACTTAGCATAATACTGTCTAGGTCCATCCATGTTGTTGCAAATGTCAAGATCTCATCTCTTTCATGGTTGTGTAATATTCAATTGCATATATATACCGCATCTACCTTATCCGTTTGTCTACCAATGGATACTTAGGTTGCTTTCATATTCTTGGCTATTGAAAATAATGCTGCAATAAACATATGGGCGCATATGTCTTTTTGAACTAGTGTTTTCACTTTCTTTATATAAATATTCATTGGTGGAATTACTGGATCATATGGTGTTTCTATTTTTAATTGTTTAAGGAATCTCCATACTGTTTTCCACAGTGGCTGCATCAACTTACATTCTCTCACCAACAGTGCGCAAGTGTTCTCTTTTCTTCACAGTCTCACCAACACTTGTGATTTCTTGTCTTTTTGATTCTAGCTATTCTGACAGGTGTAAGGTGATACCTCATTGTGGTTTGACTTGCGTTTCCCTCATGATTTGTGATGTTGAGCATCTTTTCATGGGTCTGTTGGCCACCTGTATGTCTTCTTTGAAAAAAATGTCTATTTGGTTCCTCTGCCCATCTTTTAATTAGATTAGGGATTTTTGGCATTGAGATGTTCAAGTTCTTTATATGTTTTGGATATTAAGTTCTTATCCTACATACATCATTTGCAAATATCGTCTCCCATTCACATGCAACAACATATACTAATACAGAGGGCTTCTATTCTTAGCTACAGCTGTTTTACCCTGCAAGTATCTACACTAAAACAAAAACAAAACAAAGAACTACCTCTACTATGTGAATGAACTTTCTGCCCAAACTCCTTCTGCTTTACATGAGAAAATGATATTCCGCCTATTACCATGCTTTTGACTGTTACAAAACCTTTAACATTCACTGACAGTAATTGGTACCCATGCCCCACACTTTTCTTAGTTCCTAAGTTTTACTCTAACCTCCATGAAGGATGAGGAGGTAATTGATGTGGAAGAAATTTCATCTCAGCCTGCTCCAAAGGAAAAGTAATACACAAAATGTATTACCGCAAAGTTGCTTTTTTTCCTACTGAGAAGAAAATAATAATCTCAAGAGATTCTTTTTGGTCTTATCCACGAAGTCATTGATCAATGGAAATCACATATCTATCTTACATTTTCTATACAAATTTTGCTGTCATTAATGGATTAAAAGCTAGGAATCCTGTGCCTTAGGAGTAATATCTAGAAAAGTGTTGCTGTGGTTGATGTCAAAGAAATTATTGCCTTGTGTTCTCTTCTGGGATTTTTATGGCTTCAGGTCTTACATTTAGGTCTTTAATCCATTTTAAATTTATTTTTGTGTGTGGTGTAAAAAAGTGGTCCAGTTTTCCCAATACCATTTATTGAAGGGACTGTCTCTTCCCCCTTCATATATTCTTGCCTCCTTTGTCATTGATTAATTGACCATGTAAGTGTGGGTTTCTTTCTATGCTCTCTATTCTGTTCCATTGATCTGTGTGTCTATTTTTGTGTCAGTACCATACTGTTTTCATTACTACAGCTTTGTAGTATATCTTGAAGTCTGGAATTGTGACACCTCCAGCTTCATTCTTTCTCAAGATTGTTTTGGCTATCCAGGATCTTTTGTGGTTGCATAAATATTTTAGTATTATTTGTTCTTAGATGTTATTCTATGAGGAAAGGGATTATGCAAAGGCATAAACACCAGGAGACAAGACTCACTGGGAACCATGTTGGAACCTCGCCACAAAATTACCCTGAATCACAGGGTGTTCCAGGAAAGAAAGTAGATATTAAGATCAGAGTACAGGGAAAGTGCCTATACTACATAACTTATAAATTGCAACCTAATTTATACCAGCTTTCCATGTGAATAAAACCCTGGTTTGTTTATACTTTTATAAAGCAAAAAAGCTATTAAAATTTCTCAACTTAGGTTGAACAAACAAGCAAAACCAAGCATAATAAGAAAACATAAAATGCAGAAAAACATTCTCTCCTAGTATTAGGGGACTTATATTATGTGTGAGGTTTGAAGTAATTGGTACCCATAAGGGACTATATATACACTGGCTGAATTGTTCTGAAAATATCCCCATCCTGCTGACCAATTCACAGAGAGATGCTGATAACACAGTCAAGGGAGGTCAAAAAGTTTCACTGCTAGATAGAGAAAAGAAGTTCCATGAAGGAGGTAGAAGGACAGAGAGATGTAGGTATTTTGTCAAAGGGCAGAAAGGTATTTGGGACCAAAAGGTAGACTCTACCTCATCCAGAGATCCCTGAAGCTACTTACCACCAGACCAAACAATAAGAATCACCTCATCACAGAAGGCGAGGGATTTAGACTATTTGAGACCAATTCACCATTGAGTGCCTCTGTGGGAAATTTGATTTAATCCCAAAGATGGGCATTTCTTACTGTCCTGAGGAAGTGTACATTCTCACAGCTCCCAGCCAAAAATGAAATGTGCTTCAAAGTAGGTCAGAGCCAAATGACAGCTCTCAGGAGCTTTGCAGTGCACCATGCATGTAAAAGAGGAAAAACAAAGCCGCTTACAGAAGAGTATCAATTCTCAGATTTTAGAATAAATTCTCTAGCCGTAATGAAGTACAGAATAATCCTTTTGCATTTATTGAATTATTGAGTTACAAACTTTGGCCACGCATTTTATCCCCTCACTTGATTGTCCTTCTTCATCCATCCATTTTTGAGAACTTGTGTGGATGATACTACCCCAGACATTGTTATTAATAAGTATTTTATAGATTTTGTTTCACTAATCTCCCTGAAGATTAACCTGAACACACTCAATTCATTTTCCAATTGTTACCCATTACTTGACGTAACAATTTTTAACTATAGAATAATTCAGGCCTCTGTGTGTTTGATGCTGAAAAACAGTTAAGGTTTAAATAAATAGATGAGCTCTCCTGAACAGCAAAAAAAAGAAGCCATACTTAATCTTGAGTAAGCTCAGGTGAGTGATACAGGTGTACTTTTTATCTAGGAAGGGTATCATATTGAAATAGAGATTAAGAGTCTTTGGCCTGCAGTATGAAGTGGATCTTTCTACATGCCTTCCACAATTGGGTTCCTACCTACCTTTCTGAAACATGTCTACTCAAACTCCTTCACTCATTCCTCCTGGACATGCCCCATGATTTCCCTCTTCCAGGTCTTTGTTTATATTTTCCCTCAGCTTTTCTGAGTAGCTGACTATGTCTGATCCTAGCCAATTTTTAAAAGCTGAGAATCCACCTCATCTATGAATGTCAAGTCCAGTCGACTAATCCCTCTTTTCTCTGCACTCTTAAAAATATCTTTCCTTTGGCACTCATCATTGCATTTCATGATTTGCGACACAGGGGATATGTAGATAAAGTGATTAATTAATTAAACAAATACTTATTGAGCATCTATTATGTTCTTTGTGTTGGGAATACAAAGATGATTAATCATGAACTCCCTAGCAAGAGCTCATACTCTACCAGAAGTGACAGATGTGCAGCATACAGCTCAATGTAATGAATTTCTATAATGAATATGGATGGAGGGCTGTGGAAGCACAGAAAAAAGGAGTGACTTGGTATTCACATATTTGGCTTAACAGACACAGATAAAGAAACTACTATTTTCCAGGAACGATTCTAAACTCAATAAAAGATTAGTTTATCCTTCTAGCAATCTTACAGTGCAAGGTACTACAAGGTACATATTATTATCATTCCCAGTTTACAGATGAAGAAACTGAGGCATGTTCACACAGCTAGTAGGTGGTAGAGCCAGGATCCGACCCAGGGAGTCTGGGTCCTGAATTCTTGCTCCGAACTACCAGACTATGCTTACTCAGTATATATTTAATGATCAGAAAAGTTTAAGAAATAAACTTATTTCCAAGAGAAATTGATTGTTCTGCTGAACCAGCACTCAGTACATTGCCTATGACAGGAACTCCATGACTGTTTGTGAAATAAATGCCTTGGTTTGGGAGCCTGGGTGGCTCAGTTGGTTAAATCGCTGCTTTCGGCTCAGGTCATGATCCCAGGGTCCTGGGATCGAGTCCCACATCGGGCTCCCTGCTCAGCAGAGAGCCTGCTCCTCCCTCTCCTTCTGCCTGTCTCTCTGCCTACTTGTGCTCTCTATCTCTCTGTCAAATAAATAAATAAAATCTGAAATAAATGTCTTGGTTCTTGAAGGACGTATAGGTGTTTGATAGGCAAAGAAAAGAAAGAAGGGCATTCCTGGTAAGATGGATCGAGACGTGCCAAGACGTGGAGTTGGGAAAAGACAGGGACTATTCAGAGGACGGTGGGAAGTTCTATGGCAGGTGCTGGGCCTGTTTGCCTCGTTTCCATTTTCCCCTTGTGCCCTGCTCTACTCTGTATTATCCCTAGAGCTGCTTCTGTGGGCTGTGTTGTCCAGATCTGCATGAGGCCAGGTTTGCCCATGAAATACCTGGCCAGACACTGCGGACCAGAAGGCAGGCAGAGAACAGAGCACAGAGCATTTCTTCTGGACTCTCTTGTCTGTGGCAGTGCCCCTGGCTGTGGCTATGTCTTCTGGTCAACTTCTGCCAGGAAACTCTGGTTCCTGGTCCCCCTCTTCTCCTATGGATCCCCTAACTCAGGTATGCTAGGTGTCCTGCACTTGCTTACCTCTGAGCTTTTCCCCATCCCTTGCTCAGCTCCCCAGCTCTCCTATTCCCTGTGTAAGCAACCCCTAGTACTAAATTCCCTCCCACCACCCCCAAACAAGCCTTCGCTAGGCTTCCATTTTCATGCTTAGACGCTGACAGATATACTCAATAGTATTATGGAAATAGTAGAGTATATTCATCAAATGAGAGAGGAAAAGGTTGAACTTATCATTGATGAATAAAACAAAGTAAAACATTTTAATATTATTTCCTCTTTATTAAAAAATTACCGTATGTTTTGCAAATGTATACTGTATTAGTACAGTCGTATATAAGTGTATTTACATAATATATCATTTAAATCTACTTAATGTATTTGTATTTATATATCATTATATATGATTTGTAAATATATGATATATTTATGTACTATATACATTTATACATATCATGTATAAATATATAATATATACAAATTTATATAAAATATGTATTCATATCTTTAAATATATTTTTTGACGTAGTCATCCTCGAAGACTACTGATGGGGCATTCATTTGAAAAGTTTTTAGTCTCTATAAAAATACATTGAGTTAGTGTCATAATAGCAAAAACATTCATAATCCGTTAGCATCTTCATGATAGACCATGTTGTGTGAGAACTTGTGATAGAAGCATGTTAACACAGTGCCACATTTGACTTCCGTGACTTCCGTGGGAAGGTTTCATTTTTCCTTAGACATAGTTTAAATAAACTAAGCTCTCTCACATTGGGGGGGAAACAGATGAAAGGAATGAAGGAGTGAGGAAGAGAGAGAAAAAAGGAAGTAAAGAAGGAGGGAAATCTATTCAAATGGCACATGAACAAAAATGAAAAGCTAAAATGGCCCCACAGGTCCAGCTTCCCATCCTCTCATCACTGTCCCCAGGCTAGACCCGCAAAGGACCAAAAATTCTTCCTTTTGGATGGTCAGTACCTACAGAGGACATGCGACTGCTCCCGAAGGTAACTTAGCACCTGTATTCCCATCTTTTCCTAGTCCAAATCAATGAAAGAATAGGGCTGAATCCATGGTATCAAGTATAGTCAGAAGAGTTGCAATGTCCATAGAAAAATGTCTCTGTGTGTAAACATTTCTTCTATCAGGATTCATGAGCATCATTCTGGATAGCTGGCTATTGGCCACACAGATCATTGAGAACACTAGTGTCCATGCATTTCTTAGAGGTCAAGCATTATTTATTTTTATTTTTAGGTGAAAATAATAAAAAATAATGATAAAGTCATAAGATGTGTCTATAGGTAGAAGTTCCAGTGATTGTCTCTTGCACTTTACTTTGGAGACTACTGTTTGTGTTGTGAAGCTGATGCTGGTGTATTAAATTCAGATTCAGCAGACTTGGACCTGCTGAATGAGGAGGCATCAGCCACCCACAGGGGATTGGCAGGTAGCTCCCTCAGCTTCGAGGATCCCACTCTGGGGAAGTGCAAACCCTGGGGTTCGTTGTGATTGAAGGCACAGTTCAGTACACTCACACCAAAGAAGTCAAGTCACAGGATTGTTACAGATCCCAGCAAAAGGGAAGGGGGCGTGCAATGAGCCGGGGAAGACAGTCCTCTGTCCCAGCAGAGGGAAAGCAGGGCAGCAAGCACCTATTACTTACAAAACAATTGCGGCAAAGGTGACTAACTTTTTAACCAACTCACCTCTAAGCGCTTCTTTTAAATGATAGCCCAGGAAAAGCAAAGTGGGAACTCAGGGGAGTGCAGGGCTATGGGAAATCCAAAACTCAGGTCTTTATCCAAATGCCCAAGACTTTGGGCGCGAGCAGGGTTGTCGTACCGCAAAATGCCTAAGCGGCAACTCAAAATAGTTGTTTTTTTCTCAACACACTGGTTTATATAATTTTCTACTTTATTTGGCATTTTTAAATGTTAGTCATTTTTATTTGTGCTTTCAAGTGACCCTAGGGGAAGAACAGAAGGAGGGGAAGAGAGAAACAGCTAAAATAGCTCAACACCTGAGCTTGCTCACACTGCTCTTTTTCAAGTTCATGCTTCTGCACCAGTTGGTTCGATCTGGACAGAACCCTGGGAAATGAGCAACCCTATAGAATAATTTTTGTGTGTTGTGCTTCATGTTTCAGAGTAGCTATTTTCAACTAGTATCACAGAGAGCTGCTACTAGCAACTGTTAAATTACATAGGAATTTGACTTCACACTGTTTATTGAAGAAATGCTAGAGCATATTAAGTGAAGTTTTACTGTGCTTGTATATTTCTCAGATGCAGCTACAATGCTAAGTGCCTTTATTACAGTGAGAAAGTTGAGATAGCATTTATAACATATAAACAGTTAAATTATATTTTATGTTTTCAAATAATCTATGAAAACAAGATAAAGTAACAGTTTACTTTGATGTTTGGGAAAAGAAACTAGAAATAAAATTAAAAGTCTTGCTATAGAAAATGCTATCATCTACACTGCAGATTTTGGAAGATTACAAGGATATACGTATGTCATAAAGTATATGCTTTTCAGGGTAATTTTAAGAAATAAGAAAATCTAATCTCCATATTTGAGAAAACCAGCTCTTAATTTCCTTTGGGTTCTTCCTTCTCTATCCTGGAGAATTACAAATCTCTAAGCATTATCCATTGTACATCTTCCCTAGTGCTTAGTTCCTGGATTTATGTTCTATTCAAGTACTGATTGCATTAAATAATAATGTTAATTCTCAGTAGTTACGAGTCAAAATTAGCTAGATTATTTGAAATCTCCCTATCATAATAAAAATACAATTTAAAATACCTTTGTTACTTTTTTTTGTCAAGGGAGCATCATTATTATAATTACCATCTCCTCAAGATAATATTTATTACTTTTGTATAAAACAGAGAGCATTACTAGACCCATCTTTAAGGATCATCCAATATGAGGATGGAAAGGTGGTGATTATTTTCCCCTCTCCCCCACAGGTTCCTACTAAGACAAGTGATAAGATTTGCTTTACAGTGGAATGTATGCATCACTGAACACACAACGGCTTGCTAGGTATATTACAAGAATCTTTTAAAAAATGTGAAAGAGTAAACTATGGATTTCTCCCCTTTTCCTACTAGCTTTGTGCTAAAGTATGTTTTCTGATCATATTTTTAATATACGTGTATGTGTGTGTGTGTGTGTGTGTGTGTGTGTGTGTGTGTATTCCAGATATTGGTTTATTTAAAGGAAAAATAACAGTCTTCCAAAGCATGGATTCCAAAGGGCATAATTAAATTTTAAAAACACTTTGGGCTAATTTTAATATTTCAGGCTAAAAAAAAAAAGTGAATGAGGTGGTAGTGGTTGGGAAGATACTCATTTGGCTGCTCAAAGAGCTGTGACTGGATTCTGGGACCCCTCAAGTATAGCAGCAGCTGCGCCCATAGATGATCCTGCACCCATTCCAAGAAGTGCCTGGCTAGAGGAGGGAAATTCATGTTTCCTGACTACCTGCGCCAAGAGCAGGGAGAAGCATTTTCAAGACTCTGCAGTTCTCCTCTTTGGATTTGCCATGGATGCTGTCGTTATAGTTCTCCAAAAAAAAAAAAAACAACAAAAAAAAAAACCAAAGGATAATGAAACTGTTAGGAGAATTTGATCTTTTCATAACTCTGCTGCATGTTAGAACCTTAACACTCATCCCAAAAACTACAGAATGCATGAGTTTTCCAACTTTTACTCTCCTTGGATTTGAAAAAAATCATCATCTTAAGCCAAAACTTCTTCTGAGACTGGGAAAAAGATAATAAATTTCCTGAAAGCCTAATGATCATTTAGGAGCCATAAGAGAAGCGTTGTCTTATCTCTAATGGACATATTGTGGAAGCAAACAGTAGAATTTAAGGACACTATGAAAATAATACAACCAAATGCCTACATTTTTTAGGAGAAATGGCTAATAGAATTAAAATTAGGGGAGGGAAAATTAAACCAAAGACAGAGAGATGAGGATAACGAGGAATCAGGAGGTAGACATTGCAGGAGAGACACTGCAAAGCCATCCTACCACAAAAAGTACCCCTCTCTCTGCCACATTGCTGCAATTCTAACATAAAAATCCCCGACTTTATGATTTCTCCCAAAAATCGCTTCGTATTCCAGATACTGGAAAGATCGTTTCTCTTCTAAATTGAAATGTCTAAGAGTCCTAGTCAAGTTACGTTGTGATTAGTGTTGAAGACACAATTTGAACCCAAGATCTCCATTATGCCACCCCAGTGCTATTAACCTCATAGTAATCTTTTTCAAATGGGATTTTTAATTCCATGCTAAAAACCTTAAAAGTAAGTATATTCTTGAGCATTTTACTGTCCACATTTATTTTGTGTCTAGTGCTGGTGCTAAGAAGTTCAACTTTAATTATCTTGGACTGAAAGAGATAAGAACTTAATGCATCCCAAGTGATGGCCGAATGAGATGAGGGAGAACTGTGCAAAAGAAAGTGTCACAGAACTCTGAATTCCCAAAATGGTGGGCTCATTCCTCAACCACTTGACACATCGTAGAATAGGAATGCCAGTAATCACCAGGACCATATTTATTAGGCTGGAGGTGAGTTTAAGCAAAATATTATCACATAAAATTAATTGGGCAAGTTAGATCCTATTGGCATTATAGATTTGATTAATGTATAAATGCACGGTTTCATGGTGACATGATGTCATTTGCTATGCTGGGATATCGTTATTCTCTCGATCAACCCCCACCTGCATTTTCTGGATGGGATGTGTGTGTGTGTGTGTGTGTGTGTGTGTGTGTGTGTGTGTGTGTGTGTGTGTGTTTATAGCAGCAGCAAACACAGAGAACCAACTCAGAGATTACAGGACCCAGATCCTTATGGACCTAATTCACCACCAAGGACTCTCATATAGAGAGTGATAATTTGACTTATAGGTAGTCAGACAACCACTGGCACGTATTTGGTTTGGTCTGAGTCCAAAATTTCCAAATCTTACTCATTATTTCTTCTCATTCCTGATCTCACTTGAATAACTTCTTGGGGAAAAATGCATATTTTTATTTTTTCATTCGCCCTGTTTGGTTACTTGGGCAAAATTGGGATTTGAATGCAGGATAGCTGGATTCAAAAGCCTGCGTCTCTTGACCTTTTAGTTTCAGTGCCTCCAAGATCTTAATTCTAAAGTGAGAACATAAAGTCAGTCACCAGAATGGCTATTACATCATTGCAGTAACCGTATCATAGAGTTCTAAGGGGTGACAAATGAAGTTCTAGTTCTGTAGAACTCCACCCATTGTTCAGAGCCCCTGTCCCTCCACTCCACATTCTTTTGATAAATCGTTGTCTCCAGCAATAACATGACCAGGACTCTAGTCTTTGAAGCTCGTAAGAGCTGAATTAGTTATCAACTGCTGCGTAATAGTCCACTCCAAGACTTAGTCACTTGAAACAACAATTATGTATTGTCATAATTCTATGAATTGACTGGACAATTATTCTACTCCATATAGTATTGGCTGTGATCACTCACATAGCTGAATTCAGCCAGCAGCTAGGCTGGGGTACCTCGGCTCTCCTCCATGTGGCCTCTTTCTTTAGCAGAACAGTCTATGCTTCTTTCAAGGTGTAAAAGATTCCAGAAGGGAACATCCCCAAAGGATAAGCCCCAACATATAAGGGCTTATTGAGCTTCTACTTGTGTCACACTTTCTAGTGACCAATGGCTGATTCACATCACATGATTCATATGGCTGAAGCCAATAGCCAGTGATGGGAATACACAAGGGCATGAACAGAGGAAGATGTGATTAATGGCAGGCCATCAATATAACAGACTACCATAAAAACCTAAAAAATCTGGTTATGTCTCAGTTTTCAATTATGTCAACATTCTCAATAAGTGGTGTACCATTAACATGTTGTTAGTCATGAAGACTTGAAGAATGCTGCTAACTAATAAGGGAGGGAAGGTACACATATACAGATCTATAATGTGATCTTGCCTGGGGTGAAATAGTAAGAAATACATATATTGGTCTCTGACTCTTGTTCCTGACCCAGGGCTCCTAAATTTCTTAAGTGCTCAGAGCATTAGGAGAATTTCTTTTTTTAAATATTTAGTCTTTGACCAGTCAGTCCCTGACTTGTATATTTCCTCAGTGACAAGAGCATTAGGAGCAACTTCTGCTATCGAGGTGACCCTGGATGGGCCCCTGGATAGGGGTTGCTCATTGGAGGCCATGATTAGATACCTGAAATACTCAGTGCTGCCCTCATTCTCTTGAGAATGGAGAAGGGCTGAAAATGGAGCTCATGATTGGCCATGCCTACATTAAAATCTCAAAAGTACAGGGTTCAGAGAACTTCTAGGTTGGCAAACACATCTACACTGGGAGAATGGCATACCCTAACTCCACAGGGACAGAAACTCCTACAATCAGGACCCTCCCAGACATTGCCCTATACCTCTCTTCATCTGGCTATTCATCTGTATCCTTTAATAACCTGCTACATGTAAGGGAATTTTCTGTGAGCTGCTCTAGCAAATTAACTGAATCCAAAGGGGAAAAAGGTCATGGGAACCTCTGATTTGTAGCCAGTTCAGAGGGAAATTGTAGCTAATTCTGGGGACCTACTACTTGTAATGGGCATGTGAAATGGGGTAGAGGCAGTCTCATGGGACAGAGCCCTTAACCTGGGGGATCTGATGCTATCTCCTGGTAGATAGTGTCAGAATTGAGTTAAATTTTAGAACACCCAGCTGGTGTCATGGAAGAATTGCTTAGTATGGGAAAATCCCATACATACCTGGTGATCAGAAGGGTCAGAAGTAAAGTGTTGAGTGTGGCCACCTTGTGAGAGGGAAGGAGACACCCAGGTAGAAAACAAGTTTTTCTGATATATCTGGTTAAGGAGAGAGGTGAGAATTTGGAACAGACTCAAGAGCAGCTCCACTTGACCATCTCCTTCCATCTTCCCAAGCATACCTCAGTTGATGGCAGGCAGCCCATGAAATCAATCAGAGAACAGACAGGAAAATGGTGCAAATACACAAAATTCAACTGTATTAGAAAAAAAATAATGTCAGTATGGATCAGCAATTCTACATAAGCAGGCCAGATCTTTAAATAAATGAATGCAAAACGGCACCTGGGTGGCTCAGTCGGTTAAGCAGCCAACTCTTTATTTCAGCTCAGGTCATGATCTCGGGGTCATGAGACAGAGCCCTGCTTTGGGCTCTGTGCTCAGTGGGGAGTCTGCTTGAGATTCTCTGCTTTTCTCTCCCTCCACCCCTCCTCCTGCTGGCACATTTGCATGCTCTAATAGATAAATAATTTTTTAAATAAATAAATTAATGCAAAACATATTTGTTTTTTTCATCTGATTTTTAGAAGTGAAACTATGGCTCCTTAAGTCTAATTTTTGTGCAACAATTAAAAAAAGATTCTTCCATGTACTTAGTACCTGAGTCCCCTATTCGAAGGCCTTGATCGCATAGTTCTGAGGCCCAAAAGTGTCATATCTGATGCCAGGAGGAGGTTCCATCATTGGGAGAGGGTAAATATCAAGGTGGGTTTCATAAGATCAAGTTTAATTTAGAACTTGGGAAAAATGTGCAAAATTTAGTATGGTAGAGAGAATAACACGTGTATGAAAAAAATGTATGATCATAACTTCTGTTGAACTTTCCTGAGGGAACAGACTAAAGCCATGTGTAAATAAAGGGTTTGATGGAGGTCGTTTCCACTGCTTGGCAATACAATTCCTTTCTCTTTTCTCCTTATATATAATCAGAATGCTTGAACTCCTATTTATTCATCGACCTAATGGTTAAAAACACCACAGTGACTGGCCCATAGTGCAAACACTCGTTAGTTTAGTTCTCTTAGATTGGATCAGATGGTCCATTTACACGTATAATCAATATATTATGTGACCTGTAAACAGTTGTCTAAATTTCTAAGGATGACATTACTTTATTCAATAGTGCTCTCCTCACACAGAATAAGCACAGGTAAGGCAATAACTTCTTTTAATGATATTAATTCTGATGATAACTTAAGAGACAGTTTCACTGCAAGATGTAGATGCCTTTCAATCCTCTTTATGAATTAAAATATTGAATCATTTTTGGTGTCATCGATATGGTGGTTATAAATAGAAGTGAAAGTGAAGGAGTAGTTTTTTAAATAAATGAAGCCATAACCCTAGACTTTTTCTGTCTTGGATTACAAGGAGTCGCATCATACATCTACCTAGAACAGAACTTAAATGATGCTTGCATTAACTACAGTGAAAACTGGTGATAGAATGCATTTCTACCCACAGAAACACATAGGAAAGGGGTGCTGAGACTTCCTTCCCACCAGGACCTAAATATTTCCTCGGAGTTTTAAACTCCATATATATATAGATGCTCAGAGTCTACACCACCACCCCTCCCCCAAATATTTGTGCAACAGTAAGTACCACTAATTTACACAACGTAAAGGGTGAAACGCCCTACTCTTCTGGGAGCTTTCCACTGTGCTAGTTTGGAGAGTGTGCGTGTGTATGTGTGGTGTGTATTACCCGTGTTTTGTGCTAGTTTGGAGGGGGGGCGTGCATGTGTGTTACCCGTGTTTTCTTAAAGGAGTTGAATCGACGCCAATAGGTCACCCTCCCCCGAGGAGCACTCTGTAGTATGATTATTCCTCCCCTGGGGTGGTGAAGACTGTTCTGCACGCCTTTAGGCAGTCGGACATCACTTACACTTGAGGCTTTCAAAGTAAACGAAGAACCCAGCGCTTCTGCAAAGTCCAAAAATCGACCTGCGAACTTGGTATGATAGAGTTTGGCGGAAAGGAAAGGTGACTGAGAAGTTGCGCCACATTTGTCTGGCACTTTCCACGGAGGAGAGTCTAATAAGTGGGGGGGCTGCCGGAAAGGAGAGGGAGGGAAAGAGAGAAACACCCTCCTCCCCTTTCAGAAACTGCACCTCAGCCTGAGATTTGGGTATTATTTTACCTGTATTTATAAAAACCACCACCGCACTCCCTGCACCAACTACCCAACAGCCTCGACTTCCATTAAAAGCAGCTACTAAGACCAAAGAAAGAGGGAAAGACTGAGGAGCGGGGGAAAGACAAATAAATAAGAGCGAGCGCAAGGGGGGGAAGGGGAGAGAAGGGAGAGAGGGAGCGCCTGGGACTCCAGACGGCGGCAGGTTCAATTAGCTAAACAAAGAAATCATGGCGGATTGTTTACATTTGGCAGCGCCCGGGCTGCGCGGACCGCCGGCCCCGAGCCGCCGCGGCCCCCGAGGAGTCGGCCGAGCTGCCCCCGCGCCCAGGCAGGGT